>JXSR01S006669.1:134129-150311 GCA_000969725.1 Ophiothrix spiculata
GGGGGGGGGATACCTTTAGGTGGACGAGGGTTAAATTTGATAAGATTGTATTAACCAATCACAATGGAAATATTATTAAGACATCTTTGAATTTCTTTAAAAAGTACAGTAGTCACACGGTTTCTCATAAAGTGGTAATACAAATATGTTAACCAATTTTAATGTAAAGGTCAGTTTATGAGGAAAATATCTGGTACCTTATGTTGCTTTTGGTCAGATTTGATAGGTAATCTTGTTGGTGTGAACTGAATGAAACTCCGGATGTGATCAATTTTCTCATGTACTCATGTTTTGGTAAGGAGGTAATACCATAAATTGGTCAAAAAACCACAAAAAAAAAGGGTGAATTTTAGGTCAAATTTGATTTCAACCCGCCTTGAACAAGGTCACTTCTCTACTCCAGTTGAGTGGTCATATGTAATAGAGTGATAAGCAGGGGGTTGAATGTATTGGTCACGCTTGACTGCGCCAAGATAATTCTTGAAGGCAAAGTACATAATGATCCTTCAACGCCCCTTAATTTACAAAATAGGGTTGTGGTGAACGTGGGCATGGTGGAATGGTCCCTGGCGGTATATGACATCTCAAAACCTTCCGCGTTCACCACAACCCTTTTTTGACACATTTTTGTTGTTGCCCCCTTACTAGTACATGCAAAAATTTATCACATCCGGAGTTCAATTTCACATCCGACAAGATTACCTGTCAAATATGACCAAAATCAACATATGCTTCCAGATGTTATGCTCATAAATTGACCTTTTACAAAAAAAAGTGGCTAAAATATTTTCATTCCAACTATTTGAGCAACCGTGTATAAATGCAATATTAATACAACTTATCATACTACATGAAGGCCTACAACCATTACCTTATTGCTAAAATGTTATCAGTTCGGCGGAACTCACAATTCGGATACGTATCCGAATTCGGATACGCATCCGGATTCGGATACGTATCCGAATTGTGAGTTCTGCCAAACTGATATGGTAATGGCATTTGAAAAAAAAACCAATATGGATATAGCAACAAGAGACGTATTTTGTGAATGCTCGACTTAAAAGTAGATTGCACATCCTACGCTCAACAGATCAGGGACGCGGGAATATAAAACTAGCTTAAAACAACACTTTTTTGGATTAATTTCCCTTTTTTTAGTTTTGTTCAGAAGCGTTCTATTCTGATTACAATATGTTCTTATACTATTTCATAAGGATTCCTAATTGGCGGAAAGAGTTGAGACAAGTTGAAGAAAACCCTAAAGGATTGCAAAATAAAAAAATGACGATATTTTTTTAAAGAGGTTTCATAATGTATCTGCCCCAGGGGTAAATGAATCTATCTTAAATGTGGATTCGTTAGGAAATTCAATACAAAAACAAATTATAAATTATCATTTATTAATGACAGACTCTTGAATTGCATTAAGTCAGTGCTAAAAGAGGTTGCATTAGTTAACAAAATCAAGTATTTGACTAAGAATATAGGTCAATTGATTTAAAATGTACCATACAACGTAGTCTTTTCAATTTATTTGAAAGTAGTTATATATATAGATCAGGATGATTCTAAAACCAGAAAGATAATCGTAATAACAATACTCGCAATAATTTTGTCGATCTGAGGTAAAAGCTAAATGAATTAAATATAATTTGTAATCTTTTATCGTTAATTATTATACATAATACTTAACAAACATATGTGCAGGGCATTCAAGGACCTTGGCCCTTGTATTTGTTCGACATGTTTAGTTACAGCAAATTCCGGAGAAATAAATTATGATTCAATAAAGAATTTATTTTCAGCCCTCAATTTGTTCAATCTAGACAAAAACTATTGATAACTTTGGTCTCTACCACAACATTTTAAAGGCGGTGCTATCATTTACAAGTTATTTTCTGTTCTTATTTGAAATATACATTTCTCACTGGATTGACCAACTGATAGATCTACAACAAAAGAAATTCTAAACACGTTTTATTTACACTATTCAGGGTTTTTTTTTATCACAAAAATATAATCATAAACGCTATGACATTTTGGAATAAAAAGAATATTCTCCACTTAATAATAAATGTTCATTATAAAAGCAGATATCGGTGAAACAATACTAACCTTTGATAATAGGTGTTCCAAAGGATTCGTAAATTTACTATTTTTTTAAAGTTTAATATTAAGTTTATAAGATTATAATTGACGAAAAAAGTATCCAAATAACATTACCGCACAAAAGAGACATGCCAATCAAAATTATTGGATGTGCTAATTTCTTCTACGAGGAAGTTCAAGAAGTAAATTGCTGTTTGCTTCTGCTTATGTAAGCTCAAAAGAATCGGTACTGATTGCAATCCCTCAAGTGTAGTTATATTCGTATTTACTCCAGTGAATAGAATCAGCAATTGGTTAAAAAAACATATTTTACAAAATTCATTGTTGCGCATTTATAAAACATTCGGACTAGGTTAATATATAATGTTAGTATTATGTGTTTTTATTCTCCTACAGCTATAAATTAAAGCATATTTTCTCACATCATAGGCTCGTCTAAAACATATATACATGTATATATGTATTCAAATTCGGCTTTAAACGGGAATGAATAATTATCAACGTGTTTACCATTCATTGTCTAAAGTATATTTACCTATTGAAACGGCTTGTTTTTATTTCATAGCCATGTCCTTACATATTAGATTGCAGAGTCATGTCCTTACACATTAGATTACATTAAATTTCACTGCATTTAGAATAAAAACAAGGTCGTAAAGTTTCACACTTGTCGATATCAGTTATCTCGCTTGCTTGTATACGGTTTCATTCTAATTGGTGTAATGCAAAATGAGTTTAGGGACACACAAACGAAAACTATATAGAAATAACCATTGTTATACTTTAGAAATGATGAACATGGTTTCATTTCTCTTTTTTTCCACAATCAATGAGGTTTTCTAAAATATAAATAGTAATATCTCGGTACTCACGAATATTTCGGCTCTTATCATCTGTTTGATAAAATCGCGGATGAAGAAGGGGAATCGGGGTGTTCCTAATCTTGATCAATGCGGAAATGATGTTGTTTCATATTTAAAGGAATTATCCACTATCATGAATTTATACATACACATTTATCGTTGTGATTTATACATACGAAAAGAAGTGTACATGTAATTGTCAGTGATGTTGGCGGTACATACAGGCGAGATGTCTTTTCATAGGTCCATCTCGTTTTATCGTTGTGTGTGCATTTCAAAGCTGGTTTGAAGATGCCGGCACATTTATACGTTTTATTGATCAATGCATGTGTCCTTATACACTAGTGGAAATCGCATTGATTTTTACTACATTCAAAGTAAAAGCAAGGTCTTAAAAGTTCACACTTGTCGATTTTAGTTAGCTTGCTTACTTGTATACGATTTCAATCTAATCGGGTTGATGCATAGTCAAAGGCACACACAAATAAGCTATACGTATACTTTAACAATGAAGAACATGGTTTTATTCATTTCCCAAAGCAATTAGAAGTTCTAAATTATAAATACAAATGTTTTGGTACTGATCAATGGGGACAGCTCGCAAGTCCAATAGCTTGCTGGTCCGAAAGCTCGCTAGTCCGACAGCTTGCTAGTTCGACAGTTTTTAGTCCGAATTTAAAAATAGGCTCGCTAGTTGCAATTTAAAAATAGACTAGCGAGCTGTTTCTAAAGTTCGAACTGGCGAGCCGTTTTTTTTTTTTTTTTTCAAATTAGAACTAGCGAGCTGTTTTAATATTTTGGACTGACGGGCTGACCCCCTCATGAATTTATTTCGACATCTTTGAGAAGTATTGATTACTCTTTCGCTCAAATCGTGAATGAAGACGGAGAAGAATGACAGTCCTATATGTGGCCTTGCAATCCAAGGGAGCCGCAAATGCAGCAAACTTCATTTTGCGCTACAAGTAAAAATGTGTGTCAAGGTCGTAATTTGTCGAAATTGATTTTTTGACAGATTCACAATCAAAGTTTCATTTCACAAAACTGATCGGGAATATTAAAAAACATACTTTAAAATCTCGATATAGTGCACCTCATGTTTTGCTCCTAAACATGTTCCTTACCACAATACCAAGAGGTCTACATCACTAAACAGATGCTAAAATGAAAGTTACATTCGTTATATATCAGAAACAGGCAATCAATTTCATATCTTATAAACCATATGAAAAATATGGGACAAAATGGCAACTGGAAAAAGGTGCACTATATTGAGATTTTAAATATATCTATTTAATTTGAAGACAATGAACAGAAAATATAGAGGTTACTTATCTTTGAACGCGTTTATCTCAGTTAAACATTTTACTCCGTTACAATTTTTTGACGGACCATAACTTGCAAAATCGTGTGAAGTTAATTAAGTTGTCATTTTAATGATTATAGCTTAATCTTTGAAAACTATTTTAAAAAAATTGCTCTTTTGAAATCCGACACAAAAAATCCAAGATGGCCGCCAATTGAATATGCAAATTAGGCAAATTGTTGCACTTTTCTCTTTGTTTGATATTGGTTGTCTTATAGTCCACAGTTGAAGTCTCTAGGCATTTATAGTTCAAAAATGATTTGTTGGTGCACATTTCCCCGTAATAGATCTTGTTGTTTGTCAGTTAGTATACATATACCGAGTTCAAAAAGGTCGTCCCCCCCCCCCCTTAAGGAAACCATTTTAACATATTTTAAAATAAACTTACACAATTAATTTGATATTAATTTGTGATAAGCTATTGTTTCAAATTAAATAGAATATCACTTATCAAATTAAGTGAAGGTATTCTCTCCTTGATGGTCGGTAACCTTCGAAACACGCTCTACCCAGTTTCCGTCAACTGAAGACCCGAGATAGTCCTTATTATTGTCCAAACCTTTCCATACACGCTGGACCCTTTCTGTGAGTTGTTCTATTGTTTGCAATAGGGGGTCTAAAAACCCTGTCTTTCAAAGCAGACCATAACTTTTTCACTGGATTTAAGTCTGTTGATTGTCCTGGCCGGTCGTCTGGTCAAGTTTTCATTGTTTTTCTTGGGCGCCATCTTTAAATCCCCGAGGTTTGTAGACCTTTAAATTCGTCAAAATATAAACAATCTGCTCAAAAAAACTACGAGCAAAATGTGAGAATTTTCTAATAGCTTTCAGCCTACAGGTGTTGATAGCTTGTCACCCCAAGGCATTTTCAATATAGAGGGTACTTCAGTCTGCATTGATGGTGTGCTCAGATGGAGTTGGGCATTAGGGCAGAACGAACTTTTTGAACACCCTATATATACTTAACTTACATGTGTGAAATTCATTCAGGGCAATTGCAGTGATTCGACATGTTTAGTTACCGGAGATTGAAATAAAATATGATTTAATGAAGAATGTTCCCGCCTTTCATTGATTCAATCTAGACAACAAGTATTGATTAGTTGATTCTTGTGATTTAATGAAGAATTTTCCCGCCTTCCATTGATTCAATCTAGACATAAAGTATTGATTAGTGCATTCTTAACTTAATTTTGTTCAAAATGTATTGATTAGTGCATTCTTAACTTAATTTTGTTCAAAATGTATACTCGAATTGTTGGCCCTGAGATAAACATACAACTAAGTTTAATGTACGTCACCGATACATTTCAGTAGCTCATTTTCTAGCAAAGCTAATATCATTATTCAATGTAGGATTTTCACCCTTCAAATTTTCGATTTTGCTTTAATTTCCCTCACATAGTGACATTAAACAATTCCAGTGGGAAAACAACATCGCAAGATGATAAGGTAAATATAGAAGAAATCAATAAGAGTGATTTTTTCACAAAGCGATTGAAAAAAAGATGGCTATAGGCTTATAATTCTTTTACTCTCTCCTTTTTTTTTTCTTTCTCCAGGAATCGAAATTAACTGTTCGTTTATTTTTGTTGTTTTGTATTGTTTTGTTTGTTTGTTTGTTTGTTTGTTTTGTTTGTTTGTTTGTTTTAGTTGTACATTCCGTGCGTCTTAAAGCCGTCAATTTAATTGGTCGGTTATTGAATTAACTTTCTGTAAATCATCTCTACCATATTTTAGTGTTTGTCCACCAGACTTCACATTTTTAAGCAATGGACAAGAGGTCGTACGTTGTTCTTTATAAATGATATCCTGATTATTGTCGTTAATGAATAATTAAATAGCTCTAATCAGGAATATTGGGGCTCTCCACACGGACAAATTAATCTGTACTTTGCACATCCAGTTGCATCTGGATTAAACTGGACTTCAGCAAACGCCAATATGCGTAACGATAATAAAGTCAGATTGACGCGCGTGTGAACACAATCTGCACTTTGGAAATGTACATTCATCCAGATGCATCTAAATTTGATGCTCCCGTGTGGAGAGCCCCATTATCTGCAGCTGAAGTTTTTTTTTTTTTTTTTTTTTTTTTGGGGGGGGGGTCGTAAATATAAAAATAAATAAAAGCAAATGAAATTTGAGCTAATTTTGTTTCATGCATTTCATATTTTTTGTTTTGCCGACTACAATGTGCTTCTAATTGAGAGGACATTTTAACTTCTTTAACTATTTAAAAAAAAATAGATGTCCGTGAAACTTTTACATGAGGAATAAACTAAAACCATTTGGGATATCAAGATATTCTTCCGCAATAATGTTCAATATTTAATATTAGTACTGTATAAGAAAACGGGGTAACTTTACTAACTTATGTTTGTCTTTTAAATCATTTATTGGGTTCTCATCGTTCTCATAACTATAAATCTATGCATGTTTTCTAAAAATATTGCATTTTATAATTAAATGCCTTATATTTCAATCTGATTTTATCTGGTATATGCATTACAAATGCGGCTTCAAGCATCAACTTGTTTACCATTCATGGTCTGAAGTATATCAAACTAATATATAGAGGCTTCGGCTTCAATGCATTTCATAGTAATGTCCTTATACAGTAGTAAAAATCGCAATAAATTTCAATACATTCAAAGTAAAAGCAAGGTCTTAAAAGTTCACACTTGTCGAAACCAGTTATCTTGCTTACTTGTATACGGTTTAAGTGTAATCGGTTTGATGCATATAGTTTAAGTACAAAGATCTGCAAGTAAACCAAACAGATTTAACTAGTATACTTTAAGGATGATGAGCATGGTTTCTTAACTATTCAAGAGTTTTAAGATGCAAATATCAATACATCGATCTTCAATGGTAACTGTTGACACATTATCAGCAATATATTTCACTCAAAACTGCTTAGTTCTTGTTGACCTTAAAAACCACACAATTACACTAGTGTGTGTTGAACAGGTGTTCATGGGACATAGGATTGAAAAATAATACCCATCAATACCAAAATGTTTGGATTTTATTTGAGAATTTGCTAAGGTTTGTATCAAACCTTCATAGGGAGACAAATCAGTATTTCAAATTAAATAAGTAATCAAAGGTTTAATATGTAAAGAAGCAGCAAACATGTTGGTTCATTCATAATAAATTCAATTTTAACCCTAATTTTTATTCTCCCTTATTGCGAATTTAAGCTCCCTTGAATTGTTAACAATTTGAGCACGATGCTTAAAAATAAAATCATGTAACGTAAAGGGGAAAATCAGACAACATAAATCATCCGCTCCCAGCAGTTACACATATAAAAGGAACATTATTATAGTCAAACGATTTTTATCATTCTAAGTAATCTTTTTTTTTATTCAAATTTCAATAACCTGCAAAGATTGAATGCAAAATATTAGATGCGCTTTAAGGGCAAGCGAATATTTTTCTAATAAACATCATACACATCATCACCTTAGAAGGTGTATTTATTTCCGGGCTAGTACACACATCCACTTCACTTGCGTTTGTTGCTTCGAGCAGTTATACTTGCCACAGATCAGTCAGGCTTATTTGATCATTGCGTGCTTGTGATATAAAGTGGGTGATAAATTGCGCCCTCCAGTGAAAATTATTTTAAACAGAGAGTAGAAAGCTTTCTTAACGATTTAATGTCACATTCTCGTTGCTATATAAAGATTTTTAACTCACAAGTTTGGCGCATATCACCATGGACAACTCAAGTAATGACACGGGTCTTCTGCCAAGGGGACCCGCTTACGCACCGTTTTACGGGAGGATGTTTTTAATTATTTTTAGCATTCTTGTTTTTATTGTCGGAGTAGCTGGAAATGGTAGTATAGTGTATATAGTTTTACGACATAAGGGACTTCGGACTGTTCCAAATCTGCTCATAACTAATTTGGCTGTTGGCGATTTATTGGTCATCCTGACAATTGTTCTCTGGAATATCATTTGTATGTTTCACCCACATCTATTTATGCTAACAAATGGCTGTGAATATATGTATTTTATACAATACATATCACTCTGTGTTTCTGTCTTAACATTAACAGCTTTAAGTATTGACAGGTTAATAACCGTAGTGAAACCAATGTTTAAACAACGTGAAAATGTAAAGCTTAGGACAATCTGTGCGCTGATTGCAATATGGGTGATCTCAGCTTTAATTACAGCTCCACTTTTCTATCTCATTAGTTTAAACCCGAAGAGACTTTGTGACTTTCCGATTGGAACTCTTGTTTATGATATTTACGTCGTTGTATTTGTCATGGTTGCTTACGCTGTTCCAACAATAACAATGGTGTCATGTTACACAATGACAGCCAGGAAATTGCTCCGCCGGAGTCAATTATTAAATCGAGACAGCCGTGGCGGTCTCCGCCAGCACCAACAACGCTCACGCCTGGCTGTAATTGTACTTATTATGACAATTGCCTTTATTATATGTACGTCTTATTACTTCATACGAATGATGATACAAAATTTCGCACCGAGCCATCCCCTTCTTGGCATTCGATACCGGTTTTTAACCGAGACAATGGTGTTACTTTTAAAGCTTAACTCATGCATAAATCCAATAATTCTTTATCTCATGAGTACAACCCATCGTCGGTATTTTCTGCGCCATTTCTGTTGCTGTATGTCCAAGAAGCAACCCACCCAACAAGCAGCTGTTAATGGCGCTTCATCTAGTAGCAACACATGGCTTCGTTCAACTAAACTTGGAATGAAATCAACAAGTGACAAAACTTCACCACATTTGCAACAGCAGTCGGTTTTACATCAATATCAATTACAACAGAAACAGCAGTTTCATCAAAATCAAAATATTGCACCAGAAAATCTCAGCGTTGCTAAGCTTTAAAAAACAAAACCAAAGTGAATATTATCGATATTGGAGACTTTGCTATCAGCCTTTCAACTGGTTTATGCTTACTTACCTTGTTAGTATAAATTACTACATCACAGATGTTAACTGTTCTAAGGGTGTTCTAGTACTATACATATCCTGTTATATTGTATAAAGTATATTTTCGTGTTAATTCTGCTCCAAATACAAACCTGTACCATATATTCCTGTGTGATTAGAAATTAAGTTGCTTGGTTGCATTCGCTACATTTACACATTTATAAAACACAATTTCTAAAATTCGTTACAAACAATTAAAGAACTTGTTATTTAAGACACATCAATATTTTAACAACCATATAATTATTCATGTTAATATGGGTTTGAAAGATATTATTACAACTTTCAACAAAACCATAAACATCCACTTTAACAACATCAATTAACATTTTGGAACATGAAAACCCCGCTAACTAGCTCTTTTCTGTTTGTACTGTTGAATGATAATGCACATTTCAACCTTTTTTTTTAATGGAGACACCATAGTTTAACACAATTACCCGCTTAATTTAATGTAATGACCTAAATACGACTTTAATATACGGCGACTGACGAAATATACAATATACGACATTAGTTACCATAGTTTTCTTACTGATTCCATAGACACAGACTGCTGACTGACTTGTTTTAATGTTATAGATAAATAATTGCGTCTTTCATTTGATGCAAGTGAAATTTTACCGAAAAAACAAAATGCAATGCGGTTGTTGGAGTTGAATTTGTAAACGCCCAAGACACGAAGCTGAACAACTCCGACATTACCAAAAGGTGTTTTATTTTTGTAAATTTTTTGATTATTAAGTAAAAGGCAGTTCTAAATCTAACCCATACAATTCAACGATAACATCTCGTGTAAAATCAAAAGACTTACTTTTGAATATCGTTACCATAAGTAATATTTTTAACATCTATAGAAGAAACCACCACAGTTATTATTTTTGTTTGTTTGTTTGTTTGTTTAATTCAAAGAGACTATTAACTCCAATCACTAAACCCACTCTTTAAAAGGACACACATTTGAAAAGATTGGTACGAATTGTTCAAAAACAGACATTTAGTCATTTTACGGTTTATTTCTAAGTCAAAATCAGACTAATTTGAAATTTTGAGATTTATTTTAAAAACTTGAGATATTGTATCTCTATAAGATTTAAATGTAAGTCTTTCGAATATTAAGAAAATTAATAAAACGATTGTTTCTTTTAGTTAATTGTTTCTGCAATTGATTCCACAGTGCACATGGATGCGTAAAATGCGTAAAATGAATGACCAATTACATCTCAGTGAAGATTATGTTTCGTCTTGTTTTAGAAACCATGTCTGATGATAAGTATTGTTGACTTCATTCTGTTTAATCCATGTATCTTACTTCTGGACCAAGTAGACAACGTGTATAATATGACTGACTCTCCAAGCACACGTTTGCACAGTAATGAAAACATCCAAAACCAAGCATATTCTCTTAATAAAAACACTGACTTATTCGACCTTAAACAAATGTCGCTCCTCCGGTATCTAAACTTCATGGACTTTTTTTCGTAAAAATAAAATACGTGTTCAATTATTCTAAGCTGATGAAATATACATTTTCTACATTTACGATTGAAGACACATGCAATGTTTTCTGAATTACTAATAAAAGTAAATAATAGATTCATTCAGTAAATAACATATTTTAACAGAGGAACAGTCGTATTTCAACCCCCTTATATTTGCGGTTACACCAAACTATCAATTAACGTATACATCAACATACAAGTAAAGATATGTTCATGTACATATAGGTTGTATGCTATGGCAATATTTTTCTACTCATTCAAGTTGTTTTACATGTGGAAAGTACTATTCCTTCAATGTTAAATCTTAACATGCTAACTGCTTTTTTATCCTGTAAAGGCTAAGTACGTGCTTAATTGTTCTAACGTGATTAAATGTAGAATTTCTTATTATGGATTTGCAGCTGAATGTGGTTCATAAAAAAACTGTATACACTTGAATATTTACATAACATCAATAATAGCTTTCAACACATCTATCACTATGTACGTTTTCTAGTAACACACACTCAAGAAAACTTACAAACACCATACTCATAAATATCTCACCTTATAACAGACGAACAATGGTAACAGACTTGCACTGTACGTCAAGGTAAATTTGTATAACGCCTTTAAAGTTATAATATTATCTAGGACACTGTTAACGAATGGAGCTAAATACATGAACAATATTTTGATGTACGTTATACCGATAACTGCTCATTATCTTGCTTTTTAAGTTTCAATACTATTGGTTACACCCTGTTTGTTATTTATCGCTTGGTATACTGAGACACTTATACTATTTCGAGATTGAAAATATTTATATTTTGATCACAAATTACCAAAATTTGTTAGTTTTACATTTCATAAATAACAACAGGTCAAACAAGTAATGCAGATTTGTCATTGCAGGTCATTAACAAATATCCGTATTGCAAGGTTTGATGGTAATTTTACGTTTTTAGCATGTACACGCAAAAAAAAGAAAGAAAAAAGAACACGCGCAGTTATTATAGCTTGATAACTCTGAAAATACGCAATCGAGGTTATTTCAAAACTTAAAACATGGAATACGGTTATATTAAAGAACTTTGGCATTCGAAAATTTGAATTAAAGGATTCGAATCAACCAAGTGACAAGTAGAGTATATTAATTTATAACTCTGAAAATACGCAATCGAGGTTATTTCAAAACTTAAAACATGGAATACGGTTAAGGAACTTAAAGAACTTTGACATTCGACAATTTGAATTTAAGGATTTGTACCAACCAAGTGACAAAGTAGAGTATATTCATTTATCATGGAGATTAATCTCAAAATGTACAGAGTAATTTTGTAATGGTTATAAGAATTTAAGAATATGTTTCCCTACTATTAGATAGATTGTAAAATATATATGAGAAACATTTTTCGATGATCTACTTAAAAGTTACCATTATCATAACCAATACTGTAAAGCATTTTTTATAAAATATTTGAAACAAATAAAAGGTGCTTCTCTACATTTTCTAACATGTTTTATCCTTTACTGTTGATTTAGAAATACAACCAGCCACTTAACTGTTTTGTAAAATCTTTCAGTCATTGAATACATAAATAATGTATTTGTTAAAAAAAACAATACAGTTTGACACTTTGATAAAGTCGTTTACAAGTATAATTCTTACTTACAATAAATAAAGACTATATATTTTCATATAAGGATGATAATGTAAAACTTGTTACCGTATGAGGCTAATCATTATAATGAAAATTAAAGCCATAGGTAAAACAAATTGCAAAAGTAATGATATTACATTACAGGATAATATCAGATAAACATGTACAAAAACATATCAAAAATCTAGAAAATGAACTTAGTGAAACAGCGATTAATTTTCACAAAATGGCTGCCAAAACAAAGGGTAAAATTTCAAAATTGGTTAAATTATTTTAAAAACCATTGTGTTCCACTCATCAAAAAGAATAAGAAAAAGTATACTTGTACCCATCTCCATATAGTATGGTTAATGAGATATATCCTCGAATGTGAAAGGGCATATCAGGGATCACGTGATATGCCCTATGGGAGAACAAAAATCAAAATCGTCAGATTTTTTTTTCTAAGTGATCTTAAATTGTTTCTTTTCAAAAAACTATTCACTCGAAGTAATATTTTAAAAATGGCTCAAATGTACTGTAGCTATGGTTACAGATTAAAGTAAACTTCGGGTTACATGCTCTAATGCAATGGTAAATATGGACTTTGTTTTGCCTGATACCTTAGCAACGACTGGTCTAAAGCACTTAAAACTATTACCTCATGTAGACACTTTTGCGAAAGGAATATTTTGAGACCATTTTGAAGAAAATCTGACAATGTTTTTTTTTTTGGTCTCCCATAGGACATATTGCCTGACCCCTGATATGACCTTTCACATAATTGAATATAAATCATCAACTACACATCGGAGATAGGTAAAAGAATACTTTTTCTTTTTCTTCATGAGGAGATTAACACGGTAAAATGGTTTTTAACATGATTTTACAAATTTTCACCCCTTGTTTTGGCAGCCATTTTGTTTTATGCAAATTAATAACTGTTCTACTAGGTAGATTTTTCTAGATTTTTGATATGTTGTTGTATATATATGTCTGATATTACCCTATAAAATGCCTTTGTAAATACTTTGTTTCATCCATTTTTGTTTACTAGCCCATATATTTAATTTAAACATGCTGATATATGAATTATATATTTAGATGACGTAAATAATTTTGCACTATTTTCATCATACTTAATTCTGATTCTTATTTACCTTTTACAAAATATCAATGCTATATTCTTCTATATGTCCTTTAGTAATAAATAAGACCTTTTCCAGTTTCAAAATCAAGGCATTCAGAGTACATATTATGAAATTATGAAGTTGAAATGACCATCATTTAGTGCCTACATGATGATAATATGATGAAATCTCAGGTTGAAATTTATGACATTGTTATTTTAGAAGACAAACCATCAATAATAATATTTGCGTACTCTATTTCACCTGAACATGTTACATTTCAAATATCGTTATATTTAGTTCGCATTCGTCAGGCTTTAACAGTGAGGGTTAAAGTTCTTAAAGAGAAACAAACTCTTTAAAAAATGTATAGTGTATTACACAATATGAAGCTTTGCCGTGATGTACATAAAACTGTTTATAAAACATTGATGGTAATTATGAAATAAATGTTACACTTTTGAATACTTATTTAATGGTCAGCGTAGTCTTGAAACGCTTAGTAACAACTCGTTATACGTGCCGTATGCCTGTACTTTAATTGGATATACAAATACACTTAATAGCTCAAAAGAATTATGTTTTGACCCTTACTGGTCATTTTGAAGTCTACCTGTAATGAAGAGGAGTAATTAACAATCAATCATGCTTCTCCGTGTATAATAACAATGATCAATTACTGACTGCTAATTTTTATAATTACATATTATTAGCTGTAATTAGTTTCTTCCATTGCTCACGTATGAGTGCATGTCACAGTGTTAAGTAATATCTTGTCATTTCAATACACACCATTTACTTTCTACATCTACGAAGGATGTGACCCGCTTTTGACCAATCATAGACGATAGATCACTTTCTACGTGAACGTGTTTACGTAAACGGTTGAAACAACTTAAGGTGGTTGAAATCTGTTTAATGTCGACCAGTCCACGCGTTCAGTTCACATATAATTAGATTTTAAAAACTCTTAGTTCTCTGAAATAATCACGTCGAAATTTTCTTTTCAATGGGATATGTTGGATGAATACGTAACTGGAAAAAGTGACCACTAAATTCAAAATTTTGCTATAAAAGTTCTAAACAACGAATTTTCATCTGGTGTTTTACTAATACAGGAAGGAAATGATAATTATAACATGCTCTGCAAGTTTCAGCTTAATAGCATGCATTTTTTTTCTTCAAAATGGCGACTTACTACCCCCCCCCACACTCGAACTTTGACGGCCTACCATAACCCCACCTGAGGTGGTACCTCCCTAATATTTTCATCAAAATAACCGCAAAAGAGATTACCCAAATGCATGGGGTCGGTTATGTCTAAATGGCATAATTTAATAAAACATACAACTTAAGGACTTTTGGACACCCTGTAAATGCTTTTAAAGCACCAGTAACTATATATTCCCAAAGGTATATTTTTTAGAATATCAGGCCTTTGATATACTAAAGCGTAGTAGTAAAAGCTTGTAAGCTTTAAAATGACACCTTTTTTGTCGAAATTGATCAAGGCGATCAAATTTTACAACAGAAAATCTGCTGGAAATTCGTATTATTTTTTTTTTTTTTGGTACCTATTTTCACCCGTATCTTGAAAAGTGTTCTGTCGCAAAGTCCCCCTTTTCGGGTTGAGTCATCACATATGAAGATCAAAACAATTTATATCGAACAGCAAACTTAAGGTTATTTTATTGACGCAAATATTTCAAAGTTAAATATAAAACATCTTTAATTTTACACGTATGTCTGTTTTTAGGTATGTATATTGTTTCCCAAGCTTTTGCTGTATACAAGATCATTTAACAGTGAGGAGTAAAGTTCTTAAAGAGAAACAAAGTCTTTAAAAATGTATAGTACTACACAATATATGAAGCTGTACCGTGATGTTCATAAAACTGTTAATAAAACATTGATGTTAATTATGAAATAAGTGTTACATTTTTGTATACTTATTTAATGGTCAGCGTAGTCTTGAAACGCTTAGTAACAACTCGTTGTACTTGCCGTATTCGTGTACTTTAATTGGATATACATATACACTTACATTTGGTTCAAACTACGACATGTCAATAGATTTTGAAACTTTTGTGTGCATAAAAGATACACATCGTCAAAATGGAATATGTATTTGATTTTGCACATGATACCATAACGTACACAAACTGTTGTTCTCTCTGGCTTTTGTTAAGTAATTTAAATCATAAAAGTCAAGAGAACAAAGAACTGCAAGAATTTTTGGCTTTTTTAGTAAAAAATTATATTCATTATTCTTTTTTCATTCCAAAATGTGATTTATAATATGTTAGAATTGATGTTGACTTTATGTAGTTATACTTATTACGATCTCTATATGGTCATTATTATTTTGAGCAAAGATACTAATCTTTAAATTTTAATCCGAGATAATGTAATTCTGCATTTTATCACATCAACAGGAAAGAAAGAGAAAGGGGGCAGTTAATTTAGCAGACTCTGATATTGATTCCTATACTCATCCTCCACATCCTCATCCTCATCATCCTCATCCTCCACATCCTCATCCTCATCCTCATCATCCTCATCATCCTCATCCTCATCATCCACATCCTCATCCTCATCATC
>JXSR01S006669.1:171278-184386 GCA_000969725.1 Ophiothrix spiculata
GGCCATACATTTTTTTTCCGTTTTAGTGCCAATACAAATTGTTAGTATATAATAAATTAGAAAGATAGATATCTCATAATTAATAAGAAATCAAAATAACCTAAAATATATGGCCTTAAAAGGACACTGTAATAATCTAGGGCTGGTGGATATCTTGAAATTTGAGATGCTGAAGTCTTCACAAGTCTTGAGGTGAAGTTAGTGGTTGCCATCAGTAGTTTTGAAGAAGCAAATTTGATGTCCAATGGTAAGTAAATGATTATTTTCTTTTAATTAGAAGATGTATATCATTTCTAGATAAATTGTTTTAAGAATCAAATTCATAATTGCTTAAGAAAGGTTGTAAAGATACATTAAATGTAAAATGAATACCTCATGTGTATACACATTGCCATTTCAAGTACAATGTAACATTCTGTATCAATTAGGTCTTGTGCTATTATATAAACAAGTCCTTGGCTTGTCATAATTAATAAATTCCAAATATGTGTAACAATATCCCTGCTTTTTAACAATTTTTAAAACTACGGAAGCTTTTAGAAGACCCCCTTTAATATTTTATCTACATTTAAATGCATAATCATACTCTATACACTATTTTCTAATAATAGTTGTCTTTAATTTTAATTTTCAGAAAGAAGAATCAACCATGCTCAACTGCTGTATTACTTTCCATACTTGACTAGAGAGCTGCAAAGAGTGGTGCAAGATTTACATGATGTTGGTTGCTACTTATCTTGTTGGGTCAACGTTTAATTTAGGTATGTTTAATTATCCGTACAACAGAAAAATTCTACAAGCCCAGTTACATGTAACCTAAATGTAAATGTAACTATTTTACATTTTGCACATGACATTAACAATAAGAATTATGACCTTTATCTGCAATATTATGCTCCCTTAGATCGTGATATTTAGGCAAAGAAAAGCCAATACTGTGTTTAAATGGCATTTTGTGATAAATCTGAAATCTTTAGAGAATTGTTTTATACTGTTTTAGTACTTAGAAACTTCATGCTGTTATAAAAAATTTAAAAATAGGATATTTTTTCAATTTATCATGTGAACAATAATTCTTTCCAATAACAACATTTTTAACTGTATAACTATGTTGACAAAATTAAATTAGTTGTATAATTCCTGTCTAAATTAGTATTGTACAATAATATGTTATTTTTCAAATGTTCATGTTCAAAAAATATTGTCATATATACACTCATAATTGTTTTCTTGTTTCTTTTCAGCTTATTATGGAGTCTCTTGTCCAACTTGGTCCACCTGCTAAAAAACCACGACTAGAAACCAACTACAAGCATTGTATCAAGTGTCAGAAGACAAAGGGGAAGTTGGTCCTACGTCCAGCAGAAGCTTCATATGAACGATTTCTTGAATCTGTAAACAGTAGAGCTTCATACGGAGATCAAGAATTTGTTGAAATAAGCAAAAGATTTTCAGGTGTAGACAAAAGTATTCTCTTGGTAAATTGTGCAAAGTGGCACAGGGGTTGTTTTGACAATACATGTAATCCAAAGACACTAGATCAAGTAAAAGAACGATTTCAGATAGCGGTACAATATAGTGATAGTCAAATACTTCATAGATCAAAGGGTCGTCCTTCTCTAAAACGAAAGAGTAATGAATGTGATGGATCATTACGATTAATATTAATATTAATATTTGAATTTCTGCATCAATGTAATCAAACCTTTTCCTCCGAGGTGGGGGTTGTTGCAAGGTTTGTCCCCGGTACATAAAGCAACCAACCTTAGGCATTCGGGTAATCTCTTTAGATCATGTGCAGTCATTTTGATGAAACAATTAGAGGGTACCACCTAAGGTGGGGTTAAGGTAGGCCGTCAAAGTTTGAGTGTAGGGAGGGGGTTGTTGAAATCCCCGGTAATATTGTTTAACCCTTTGAAGTCCAGTACCGTATCCCATACGGGATAACTGTTTTGGACTTTTTGGTCATATTGGATCACATAAGGTCAAAGGTCGTATAAAAACAACTCATTTGAAATCCCAAGGTGTGTATCATGTTATTCTGAAGTTTAAATGAAATGCACTAAGCACTCTTAGAGATAATTGAGTGGAAAATACCTCCGGACTGGAATCTGTTAAGTCGCCAAAAAGTGTGCTTGTTATAAGACTCAAACTTACATGACATGTTAGAATCATCTTTTCCTTTCTTTATTAGCAAACAACACGATGAAATCCGATATACCAAATTTGTAGCATCATTTTGATATGGTGGCCATTTTTGCCATTATTGTCATTTTTGACATTTTTGTGTTGCAAAAATAACATTACACGTTTCCAAAAACTGTTGTAAGTATATATAATTACACCGCGACGGAGTTGAAATATAAAACAATATTGCGCCGACATACTGATAATTACAGAACTGACAAATAAGATTTTAGCAAACACGTGTTGTATGCAGTTATCATCCTTATTTATTGTGAGACACAATGTTATTATAATGTCACATAAGGTATTAGTGGAGACACCGTTGAGTATTAAATTTTAATATGATAGTTATGACAGGATCACATTGCGTTTTTCAACTTATCTGACAGATTAATGTTATGAACAGTTAATTTTGGCAGAGTAGCAATAAATGAAAAAAAATGATGTAAACATTAATTCAATAGCTTGACAAGGTATACCTTATGAAAAAGTGCATCAGTGGCAAACCATAAATAAAGACATAAAAGCTGCTTGAAAAATTCTGACAACAGTTTCAAATGGTTATTAAAGTATCGTGATTAAACAAGTAATAAACCTTTCTCAAAACTCTTTTCATACTTTGAATAGATATTATTAGGGATATGGAAACTATTTAAAGCAGGGGGGCAGGACATGACGTCATCAGATTTTGAAACTTCCATTCAAAAAACTTGAATTTTAATTAAAGCTCCAAAATTTCATTTTATACCCTTATTTGGCGTATAAAAATACGCAGATTCCAAAACCGTTGGGGTCGGGACTTCGACCCCAGAAAACTAAAAAGATATGTTGACTTTTTTGAAAAAGAAACGGATTTTTAATTACGGTTAGTGTGACGTCATATAATACATGCGCACTGCATCTCTGCCGTAAAATAGGGTTGTTTAAGCCGGACGTATAAGAATTATAAAATCCCCTGTACTCCTAACTGATTCATGTGGCGAAGTGGTTTGATGTCTCGCCTGGGACGCGGAAGGTCCGTGGGTCGAAACCTGCATCAGAAAATTGTTTGCCCTCTTTTTTGTTTTCTTCTCAAATCTTCTTTTCTTATCATTTTTATCAGAATTTATATTTAAAAAACAAAACAAACATCGATAAGGTTTTTTTTTTCAATACCAAAACAAAAAAGATACCATGATCAAGGTATTCGGCATTAATTATACTGCGCCGGCCGCGGTCAGCTTGCTACTCGGCCTGATGATGATCGTGCAACAGAAGCATCAAAAAGGTGGTTTATTTATTTTTGATAATGATTGCATACACATAGGTATCCAGGTTGTGATTTCGGGCTTTATATTTTGCAAATTAGTAAAACTTGGTTAATATTTCAAATAAATCGTGATCATCACCATCCTCGTACATTTTTATTGAAGGCAGTAATTTATTTCGGTGGTTTCAGTGGTGGTACCGTGCGTGGAAAAAGGGATCGTCCTACCACCACTAATTTAAAGTACAGAAACGCGTATAAGTTACTATGCGCACTATATACCAGCAGATATGCAGGAGTACAAGAGAGTGACTAATTTAAAACTCGGTTATTAGTAAAATGTATGACATTTCCCAACACTCCGGTTTCATCTTACTGATTCAACCTCCGGTCGGACCACGTCTCCTTTTTTACATGGGCAAGAAACTCTACTCTAATTGCTCCGTGGTTAACAAGCCACGTTAACCTGTTGATCCTCTGTGCGAATGTTCCTCCTTGGGAATATATCTTAGGTGGGATGATTTTCTAATATCAAAAGATATTCTTTAAGCACTCATTCATTGTCCCCGTTTTTGTCTACTTCTTTCTACGATGTTACGAGCGGACATGATATGTATCACTCCGTGCTTTTGAAAGTATCTCCCTCGGGCTATCGCATGGACTTATCAGGACCAATTATATTATAGCAGGTTTAATGGAGACAACTTGTGGTGCTGAATCACTTATCTTGCTACTGAAATGTTACTGCGATATCCTTCCTTCAATCAGAGACGCTCTCTGCTTCAATACACTATGGTGTTAATTCGAATCTGTTTAAAGGTACCGGTAGTCACTGCTTTTCTTTCCTTGACTACAAGAAAAAAAATCAATAATTCTTTCAAAAATTATTTATACATCTATGCATATTCTGTTTACAAAATATTACGTTTTAAGAGGTGATTACTTTGGTGTTTGCTTGTTACTGCATCCAAAAACAAACTTCTTATATTTATAACAAACTTATTTTTGTGCGACTTTGCGCTCGTATTTGTGGGAGCAGATCTTACATGGTATTACTTCTGATTTCTAAAGAAATTTAAACCCCATTTACTGTCCCCGGTTCTATTTTATCTACTGATATGTATCAATTAGTGATTGTTCTGCAAGCGTAAAGTATCCCCTCGGGCTAACGCATGAACTTATCAGGACCAATTAAATTATAAAAGGTTTAATGGACACAACTTGTAGTGCTGAAACATTTTAACCCAGCAGATAAAATCTGAAATCCCTCCAGAAATCGAAAAAGTGAAAATTTCGGTGTATATATGAGTTTTATAATTATTCTCTGGTATCTGAAGTTATCTGACATAAAGTGTAGGAAAATGTAGATGAATATTAATGAAGATGCAGCCTCATTAACATTACATTTGCATAAAATTTGGTTCTCTGCCATTTCACACTAGTTTAGCCACATCTCACTTGATTTTTATTTTCTGAGCATTCCTTTACCTACAATATTTAGAGGAGACATTAGGGTATCCAATAAGACCAATTGTTTTGCTATGGAAAAGGATGTTATGCATAAATTAGCATAAATTACACAAATTTTTAATGAATTATGACAATTGACCAACTTTCATTTCATTTTTCTTTGCAATTTCCACGATAAATGACATATTACTGGATGCAACATATTTCTTGTTATATTTTAAACATCTGGTACAAAATGAAAGGAATAACGTATAAAATGTTGATGCTACACACAAAAATGTAAAGGAACCAAAATCGTATTTTAAACGCTTTCTCTATTTTATAAATCATTTGGACGGCGCATATGCTACTCAGTAATGATTAACTCAATGACTTACACGATCAATATGAACGATACATTGTTACCCGTATATATACTAGCAGTACTACGGAGACTTGGATGGGACTATTTACACATCAAAATGTATTGAAGAATACAGATTTTACTGCATTTTGTAAAATGGGTATTTTTTTCCTTGTGGGGCCTTTTGGGGGGAGGGGTTGGAGTAACTGATTAATACGGGCGGGGGTGTATAATTCACATTATGCATTGCTTATCTTCGGGCATCCGGAGCATATGGCTTAAAATTTGACGATATCTAACTTTCTCCATCAGTTACTACCACTGATGAATTCTGGGTCAGATCATAGATGAAAGCATTCGTCATTCTGTCTTTATTTTCTTATGTGAAATTCTATAACAACGGGGAACATAGGCATTAATCTCGCTTTCTTACTGTGGTCAAAACCCCTCACAACCATTAAGAAAGACAATGAAGCAAGTTGAATTGAAGAGCTTGACTTTGGTGAAGATGTCGATGTTTGGAAATCTCCACATACGCTCCAGTTTCCAAAATGTTGCCAAAACAAGGCGTTTCAAAATCTTCACTGATGCGCCATCATAGGAGCGAGGAATTTGAAGTCCTTCACTTTACCTTGTTACTTATCATGCTTGTTATAGTAATGTTGCAGTTGATAGACATACTCTTTGGACGCTGATGATAAGACTAAGATCAGCAGTTGTATTGCCGGTGTTGATTAGCTGAGATTGAATTTGGATGTTTCGAGCAGAGCAATGTCATGCGCAAAATCATGGTCATTTGGAGCTTTTGATGGATACCGTCTTGATTTTCTTGGGTGTGTTATAGCCGAGCATCCTTCTGATGCCGTTTCCAATATAGCTAGTCCATGAAGGAGGGACTTCAAACCTCTCAAAATTTGAAAAGTCACAAAACGTCTTCATAATAGTATTTTTTTGGTAAAATATTTGTTATTACGCAGAGCTTAATGCCTTCCTGGTTTCCTTCAACATGTTCAATGTAATTAATTGAGAGGACAACGATAATGGTGTGTTTGTTATCACTTTATCATTATCTTGATTATAGATCGAAAAGATCAGGCTGTAAAGACTATAGGAGCTGTGCCCTAGGTTGCTGGAAAGCTATTGTCTACAAGGCACAGATACGCATTGTCATGGAATATGCGTGCCTTTCCTGGATGAATGCTTCTCCTACCATCCTTGGCCATCTTGATTCCAAAGAAAGACCCTCCAGATCAATAGTGTTGATGAAGAAGAAAAAGCTGATAAACTAGCAATTAACAACCTACATCACCGGAGACTAATAGCTGCAACTACAAGTGCAGCCATAGCCCAGCACACCTCATAGCTAAGCTTCCATCGCTGTTTGAAAAACGTCGCTTTACAAGATCTAGTGTAGTCATGCCTGCTCATGCACTCTCCTTACCAGGACATATACTCTTGACAGACGTTTCCTGCACTCTGCAATCAGGATATGGAATCATCTCCCTGGATAGGCGGTTGGAATCATCTCTAGCAAAGGAGTCACAGGCTTCAAGAGCCGAGTTCATCAGCATCTGTTGCTTGCTTTTCCTTGATATACATTTCCATCTTTTAAGTATCTTGGATGTCAAGCTGACAGTTTTTTCTTGCATCTGCATTCGTTACATTCTCATTTTGCTTTACATGTTTTTCATCAGCTTGCACCCTCAATCCATTTTTAAATGGTACGTAGCTGAGCAGCAGTGAACCATTGATTAAACTAATATTATTTTTCAGAAAGGCTATTGTTCACAATTGCATTAAAATACAAAAAATGGTCTTCTTCGTTGCGTTTCAGAGATATCTTTTTTACTTTCTGTTGGATGCATTTCTGAGCTATATCGCTGTAGACTGCAATACATAAGTATATTGCACTAGATGAGATGCGTAAGCTTTGGAATACAGTCCAACAATTGTAGGTTATATATCTAGCATTATCCTTGGAATCTCATTGCTAGGCTTTTTAAATGTCCCTGTATAGTCCTTGGGATAATTAGGCGGTTTTGGTTCTTCTGCGCAATCCACTTGGTGTAAGCTAAAGGCGGGCGGGAGCACTTCCAGAGGTTTTAGCAACATATGTGCATATTTTACTATTGAGGAAACTGATATTCTTTTCTCCTATATGACAATTTTTGTACATGTTTAAGATGCTGCGAGAGTATTCACCTCTCCCAGAAAGTTTTATATTACTATATAGAATATATAGACTCCAGGCGGTAAGCTACTGGAGTCTCGTTGAAGAACAGGCGACTACGCTCCTTCATGCTTGCAACCTGATGGCTGATATTAGTTAAAGCTACGGGAGCTATGTAGGATATCTTTGGTTGCTTGTCGAATTCATCCAGTATACATGATATACTTATTGCAAGGAGTTACCATAAAATGACGGCAAATCATAGAATTCTTAAAATCTATTGATTTTCTAGTTTCAATAGTTTCAATAGCACGATAGCTCTTAATATTCACGTCACTTTGTAAGACTTATCACAGGAAGTGGGTTGACGGTTCTCCTGATGGTTCCATATCCAGGTTGATCCGTAGAGGACACATGGGTGTTCGTGACAAGGTCATGGAAAGACAGACCTATGCAAAACACAAAATCAAAAGCCCAGATAGTTCATAAACAAGGACTTATAAAACACCACGCAGGCCAAAGTCCACTTCGAATTCAACTTGGCAGCAAATGGTGAAAATTTTTACTCTGATTTTGACCCAATACTTCAAGAGAAAATGAAGTTTTGTGAGGATATTATAATCTCATGCCCAAATGCAAAGGCTGATGATGGGACATTAATGGCAATCCTGTTCGCATAATTAACTCCTCTGAATTTATGAAGCACATGACCCTGTTATCTAAGTTGAGGGATCGGACGTAATTTGTCCACCAGCAGGGTAGTTTTGGTTGGAATATGGATAGAATTAATATAGAAACGTCCCCAATTTAAGAATTATCTTATCATTCATTTTGGTTGTGTAACATGATGTACCGAATAGTGTTCATTTCGCGCAGCCAGAAGGAATGACACAGATTGTGTTGAAGATCTTGACTTTATTGGAAACTAGCAATGACATCTTTTTTATGGTTGTTTTGCTTAAACCATACTCTGCTAAATTTCATAATCATGATAATGGAACCAAGGTTTTTAAAATCTAGTACTATTTCAGGCGAAAGATGTACAGCACAATACTCAGCTGAGCATCTCTAGGTAAAAAGTGACCCTTAGCAGTGGAAGTGGTTTGAATTTACAACCATGTTATGGCTTATTTTATGCTATAAACTACGCCTTTTTACAAAAACGTCGACGCCACTGGTTAAAATCAGACCATTTTTACCCGTTTTTTATGATGAGTAGGCTTTGCCGCTATGCCTACCAATATTTGCCATCTTATTGCTTCTTCCCTCACAGAAAATAAATTGACAATTTTAAGTGGTTTATAATGTGCATATTAAAATAAAACTTTTAAAAATCATATAGTGCACATTATTTTGGAAAAAAAAAATTATTTAAGTGTTTTCTTTTTATTTATAAAACATTCATTTCTCAGGTCGTATCTTTGAAATTAAGAAAGGTTGTTATTTACAATTATTTTAAAGTTGCAGGAACAGTCACGAAATAAGAACGCTTCATTCTGTTAACTATCATGGTCGAGTTAATTAACATAATGAACGCACGGTACCAAACCAATAGTGATTCTTTCTATTATTGTCGTGGGTGGTATTCGATGCACAATTAATTACGTATTTTTTTTTTATTTCCACAGAGAATCTCAGTTCCCTGTGCATTTATTTCTCATGAGGCCACCGGCCTATAGAAATTAACAAATACAAATCTTTAAAAAATGGAATTATACAATAATGTTTGAGGACTTACGAATTCTGAAGGCAACATACAAGTACTTGGCAAAATTTACACACACATAATTACGTATTGGCCATATGTATGAATATTTTTGATATAAAGTCAAGTATTAAAAACAGCAATTTGTGTAAATCTTTTATGGCCTACGAAGTTCAAAATTGGCACACTTAGTATCAACAATGTACTTTATAATCTGAATAAATTAAAACATCAATAGGGTACCACAAATTAATTTTATGATTGAAAATTTGAGGTCGTTTCAATATTTCTTACTAATTTTTTGTGAATTAATTATGCAAATGAGGTTGATAACCCATTATTTCGTCTGAAAAGTATTATGATATGAAAGCCTTGATTACCTTTATCAAAATTCAGTAAGTCTCACATTTCAGAATACTTTTGTATTCTGTTTGTCGACAAAACTCTATTACAAGTGTTTGTTTACCAAAAACCTCAATTTTTGTACAAAATTCCCTGTAACTCGAAAAATACTGGCCTACATTTTCCTACACTTCACAGACATAAACTTTGGTCCTTTTTTAACATTCTTGCAAAAAAGATCCTATATATACTTAAATGTCCGGACCAGTGATTTTTGGTGTTTAATCTGCTACGTTATTTGTCTTACTACTGAAATGCTACCTCGAAACCCTTCCTTTTATACAGTATGGTGTTGAATTCTAATCTATTCACTTCACTTTATGCTTTACGTGATTACTTGAAAAAAACCATCCTTCAAAAATAATTCATTATACATTTATTTTTGGAAAATTGTACATAACACGATTTATTTAGTTTAAGGAATCATTGTATTTCTGATACAAACTTTTTTTTGAAATCAGTGTTTCTTTGGGGAAATATAGGTAAACATAAACTTTTTGTCCAGCAATGGTCGGTAAAGGTAATAATTGTTCATGCGGTTTATTCCTCAATGAAAATATATTAGCCCCGATTACCACAGTGGAGGTCAACTTTCGTCAACACCTACTGATTTAAGAAAGTACTTCCAACTATACTTACTAACACACATAACCATTCTTGTTGAACTTTAACATTTGTGATGACTCACACCGAAAAGGAGGATTTTGCGACAATACACTTTTCGAGAAAATGATGAAAATTGGCAGCAAAAAACAGAGAGGAAATAATAAGAATTTCCCGCAGATTTTCTGTTGTAAAATTTGATCACCTTGATCAATTTCAACAAGTCAGGTGTTATTTCAAAGCTTAGAAAATGCTGTAACAGATGAAATGATAAAATCAAAATTGATATCATCTGCAAAAGTCCCCCCTTTTGTGTTGAGCAATCACATTTATAGTAAAACAGCCAATTTTTTGTGCTTTGATTTTTTCATTCTCTGGATAATAAAAAAATCAGCAATTTTGTTTCTGGAAATACATTATTAAATTCTTAAACCCCTATGTTATTAACAATATATTTTAATGAATATATCATGTTGTTAAGTATATTTAGCCTTCCTAAATCAACAGACGTACATCTGTTATCTCGAACTTTAGGAAAATAGAAACACTGCTCAAAGAACCCAAAGAAATGAATTTGGTTGAAAATTGTCTTTTTTAGAGCAAGTGATATGATTTTGTTTGTTTGTTTAATTTTGATTCTAGTATAATAGCATTACGGAAGGGACCATTTGAAGCGGAAATAGAAAGCAGATCAGTGCCAATAGAGACATATTTCTTTCGAGCGTCGCTTACGGGCTCACGTGTACCTTAATCAAAGATCAATAATCGCTTTTAGAATGTTTGTACATTTAAAATCTGCTGTGTAATATTACTTTCAACTGAATTCGAAATTGGTCTCCGCTAAAAAGTTCCTTTATCTTGAAAACTATTAAGGCCATTTTTTTTTCTAAATATACCTATCATACCTGTTGCAGCTGTAATGTGACTTGAATGTGATTGTTATTAATAGGAAAAGAGTTTTTCTTGTTAGTTTATATTGATTTGAGTTTTATTGTGTTTATCACAACAAAGAACATAGAGACATTTAGCCTGTTCAAGTTTGTCGTAAGTTATCTCATTAAGGACACAGGATTTAGTGTACATTTGTAAACTAAATCGTAAATGACAAAAGAAGTATCGAATGTTACCGCACAAAAGAGGCCTGTCAATCAAAGTATATGATAGGCTACTGTCTTCGACGAAAGCAAAAACGTCTAGAGGTTTTTAGTTGTGCTGTTTATCAAGTAAACACAAAAGGATTGTTAAGGATTGCAATTTCTCAAATGGGGATTATCTTTATTTATTGACTCCAGTGAATAGAATAAGTAATGGGTTAACAAAATATTTTACTACGGATTACAAAATGCATTGCTATGCACGGACAGAAAAATCGATTTGGCTAACTGTACTACAATTTGATATGTGACAATAACACCGTGTTAAGTCATGCTTTAAAATCGAATACTTCTTAATCGTAATAGATATAAATTCATATCTGTTCGACTCTTACAGTATGTGCTTGTCATTAACATGAAGCAATTTCAAAATATTAGTCGTCAGTAAAAATAAATGTTCTTTTCCAGGTGTGGTGTTATTGTTGTCATGTATTGACAAAACAATTTGGGTCCGAAAAATAAATATAGAGAGAGTTCTATGCCTCCCCGATGTGAGTAAATATCAATAATTATAGGGAAGTTAAGAACAGCCAGGGAGTAATGGTAACTATAACACTGTTTTCAGCTTTTAACCAGAGCTACCATTAAGGTGTACGAGGATTATTTTGGTAGAGGCGTTTTAACACATATAATATTTGAAAAATCTTATGCTAGATAATGAAAATGCAAACTTTTAAGATGCACTCGCGATGCCTTCCCGATACATCGGAGATACATCGCGAGAGTACCATCGATACGTCGGGAGCATAATGGAACAAGACCTTGACATAATACCTCTGTCTTTTAAGATTCACTCGCGATGCCTTCCCGATACATCGCGAGAGTACCGTCGATACGTCGGGAGCATAGTGAAACAAGACCTTGACATAATACCTCTGTCTTTTAAGATGCACTCGCGATGCCTTCCCGATACATCGCGAGAGTACCGTCGATACGTCGGGAGCATGGTGGAACAAGACTTTGACATAATACCTTTGTCTTTTAAGATGCACTTGCGATGCCATCCCGATGCATCGGTGATACATCGCGAGAGTACCATTGATACGTCGGGAGCATAGTGGAACAAGACCTTTACATAATACCTCTGTCTTTTAAGATGCACTTGCGATGCCTTCCCGATGCATCGGCGATAGATCGCGAGAGTACCATCGATACGTCAGGAGCATAGTGGAACAAGATCTTGACATAATACCTCTGTATTTTAAGATGCACTTGCGATGCCTTCCCGATACATCGGCGATAGATCGCGAGAGTACTATCGATACGTCGGGAGCATAGTGGAACAAGACTTTGACATAATACCTCTGTCTTTTAAGATGCACTTGCGATGCCTTCCCGATGCATCGGCGATAGATCGCGAGAGTACCGTCGATACGTCGGGAGCATAGTGGAACAAGACTTTGACATAATACCTCTGTCTTTAAAGATGCACTTGCGATGCCTTCCCGATGCATCGCAAAATATATTAATAGCAGCAATTATGACTTCCGCGTCAGTTTTTGTTGTTTTTCTATTTTTTTCTGTATGCCATTTTTATGTAGACCCCCGGGGTAAGCTGTACCCCTTCCGCATCCCTGGCTAAGTCAATTTTTATTAATGAGCGTTATCAACCAAACTCGAATATTATACATTTAGAATTCTAAAATACAATTAAAAGTCAATGCCACTACGTTGGTACTGCGAAATAAAACCTGATACTTTAAGTAATAGCATCCGAATTAAGGAAAAAAAACATTGTTTTCCCACGGACAACCAAGCTGTAGTTTTTGCTTTGTATGTCCGTCTGCAATTTTGGTTGTCCGTAATTCAAAACGTTCTTTTTATTTAT
>JXSR01S006669.1:184539-199040 GCA_000969725.1 Ophiothrix spiculata
TTTTTTTATTTGAGGGGTGTTCTGGCAAAATGACAGGAAAGTCGCAAATTTCAAAACTAACTTAATGACAAATATTGTAATTCTCTATAATCTCAAGTAATAGTTTAAAGTGCATCAGATCATTTTTTGCTATGGTTACAGGTCAAGAAAAACTTTGTGCTACAGGCACTAATGCAATGTAATATGGACTTTGTTTTTTGCCTGCCACCATGGCAACAATTGACCTGATACACTTCAAACTATCACTTTGTGTAGACACTTTTGCAAGAGGAACAGTTTGAGACCAGTTTGAACACAATCGGATAATTTTGAAATGTTGGACTCCCACAGGGCCAATAGGGCCAGTTCCGTGACCTCTGATATGACCTTTCACATTTTTGGCTATAACTCCAGAACCACATTTCAAAAGTATACTTTTTTCTGCTTCCTTGTAATGAGAGGAACATGTTTGTGTGGTTTTGAACGATATTTGACTAGTAACATGTTATGGAAGTCGTTTTGGCGGCCATCTTGGATTTCTCAAAATGCTCAATGGTGCGGATTTTGCATCATTCAGTTCTGGAATCTATGGGTCTCAAAGATTAAGAATCAGTCAAGAACAATTGTGCAGACTCCATTTTGCACTTTTTCTTTTTTCCCACAGACTATATAAAACGTTCTATTTTTTTAAAACTGTGAGCACTTAACGACGTCATAATTACATAACGCATTGACAGATTTTTGTAATCTTGGTGTAATTGGCATAGAAAGGGACTATACCAACCCATGGGGAGCAAAACCATGGTGATAGACGTGTTAAAAATAATGGCATTGATACACTAGAGGGGAATATCATAGATGAAAAAGTGAATATAATAATGATTCAATGCTGGAAACATTTTAAATAAAAAAGAATAGAAAGAATTTCTAAATATCCCTACTTGAAAACGACAAATCCGATTTGTGTGAAATGAAATATCTCTTAAGAGATTTTTCTATTTCTCTCTAATGAAAACATTAGAGACAATTAACAACATATTTGTTGTGAACATCTTTCCTCACACACCCCGTTTAGTGTATACCCGTTCCTTTTTATCTACTTCCTTTAAGATTTAAACAGGCATTACTGATTTGTATCAATTTGCACGTGTTCCTCAAGCGTTAAATGTTTCCCTTGGGCTAACGCATAGTCTTATCAGACATCATTTTCATTAAACCAGGTTAAATGGAGACCGCACATGGTGCTGAATCACTGATGATCGTGTTATTGAATTGTCCCTAACGAAAGGATCCCTTCACCCTCGAACCAGGCCAGTTTCTCCCTGTTGCCTAAAATACGTAAAAGCAAGTGACCAAAATCATCTCATCTCTTTTACATACTTTGGGGCTAGTTTCATGAAAAAACGACGTGCAACCTGGTTAATAGGAAAACGGTGGATGTAGAGTGGTTGTTGAAACCATGTAAAATTATGAAAAATATTCCCAGCTATAAAACTGAATTTACAGGAGTTGATAGAATAATCATTTCCTATATTAATTCGGAAAATAAACTCCGCTGAAAATTTTAGAGGGCAATTTTGAGTTAGAATTCACTGGTTTTTCTCTTAAATATCAATCAAACTAATATTATTGGCATTTAAGTTATCAAAGGTTTTAACCCTTGTCTTCTGGGGGAATGTTTCCCTATCGGATTATCGTCGATTGCACCAGAACGCAAAACAAAGCGACCTTGAGCATTTAGGTTTAGGTTATTGTTTTTACATCATTTGCGGTGATTTTGATAAAAAAAATCGGGGTACCACTTATTAAAATTGGGTTATCTGAATTTTTCAAAGCTACAGTACTAATTTTATGTAATTTTAAATTGACATTTCTGGTTTACAACAGAATTCAAGAAAACTGATACCAGTCAGAATGGCTGCTGTTATATTTTAAACATCGCATTTACTTTTCCACTTAGCCCTCAACTTACAAAATCAGTGGTGGCCAGTTTTTATTTGTTTAATGAGATGTCATTTTTAAACTCCCAAAGTACAAAATGCTTAACTTAACACTGCAAACCCTTCAAAGCTCCTCTTTTAACTTTTTACTGCATTCCAAAATACTCTCTGAAAACCGATTTCGAACACTCCTCGTGACGTATTACGGAAGAGACCATTTGAAGCGGAAATAGAAAGCAGATCAGTGCCAATAATAGAATTATGTTTCTTTCGAGCGTCGCTTACGGGCTCACGTGTACCTTTATCAAAGATCAATAATCGCTTTAAGAAGTTTGGTACATTTAAAATCTGTTGTATAGAATTACTTTTGGTCTCTGGTAAAAAGATCTTTTATCTTGCTGAATATTCATGTCAATTTGTTATTTGAAATACCTGTTACAGCTGTGATCTGATACTCTTGTTCAAGATGTAAAAAACTGAAGACAGGAAAAGAGTATTAATTTTCCCGTTAGTTTAAGTGTTTTATTGTGTTATATCCACTAAGAGAACAGACACTACAACAATTGATATGCGACCCGTCATATCAAAGAGTGCAATTGTCTAAATCTTCATGTTTCTCAGTTCGTGATATACCATGCATTACATGCTTTAACCCTCGTCCACCTAACGTATTTTCTACTACGTCGTCACCTAAGGGCCCCCCCGCTTGTGAAAATGAAATGCCAAAAGTGTGGTTGTTTTATACCATAGTATAGGGTAGGGTCTCCTCTTTCTATTGATACCAAAATCATGAAAATCGGTCAAGGCGTTACGTAATTATGACGTCCTAAAGTACTTTAGGTCGGAAAATTTCGCTGAAATCTTATTTTCGGCGAAAATTGAAAAAAAAAATAGCTATAAAAGTTCTAAATGAGCAGTATCAGTTCTAAATGTTCTAAATGAGCAATATCACCTTACTGATCCATTGAGCGTTCGATACGTTAACTTAGCGTGAAATCTAGCCATCTCTATCTCTTTTAAAGTGTTCCCTAATATTTCTCCTTGTATATTATAATTTACGTATTTGACATGTTTTCATGCATCGTTTCAATCACATCGCATCTAACATGACTGATATCCTTAGGTGGACGAGGATTAAACTGATCACAACTGGCACTAAAAGAACGGCGTTTGGTTAGATCGCAATTTTTTCAAAATCTGATGATTGTTCGATTAAATCACTTTTCAGTTGTTGAGGAAGGGAGTATTAATCTGAAGTTGTATCACCCCTGACATCAATCAATTTCATTTAGAGATACACATTTGTATAGTGTACACATTCTTATTATATATAACGCCCATTTATAATCATTTGAAGAGGTTGCGTTGCTTCTCCGTTATACCTATTTTCGACGGTAACCTTATTTCTATTCAAATGCAAATGAGCAGCTGTAAAAACAACATCGGACCATCTATTGAACTAAATTTCAGTTAGAGCTGTACGTTAAAATACTACTATTATATGTGTCTCGTGTTGTTTTATTCATACAAATTATGCCATTTAGACTTCAAGATACGGTAAAACAAAGAGTAACCTATTATAATTAGAGCTATAAAATTGTGTGACATTGTACAATCCCAGAATTTTGAGCTTAATTTGGGATATTGAACAGCACTATTCCCTGCTTGACTGGTTCCCATTGATGTATGTGTGTTTTGATTAGCGTGTATACATACTGGCAGTTGCGATTGCGTTAGCGTTTACCTTATCCTTAAAAATAGCGTTCATTGATCCGATGGATGAAAAACTAACGTAGAGATGGCTAGATTTCACGCTAAGTTAACGTATCGAACGCTCAATGGGTCAGTAAGGTGATATTGCTTTGAATTCTGGCAGAATAGACTTATTCAAACAAACAAACAAACATACACATTGACTTACAACAAACAAACAATTAAACTAAGTAACTAAATAAATAACTGACTAACTTACTAACCAACTAACTAAGTTACTAAGTAACTAACAAAAAACAAAACAAATGAACTGGTGTACAAAGCAACTAATAAATAAATAAACCAGCAAAACCCCCAAATAAATATATAATTAAATAGTGTCATTCAGCCGCCTACTGGTATTTCATTTACTGGTAACCTGAAATTTGGGACGGACAATTCTGTATCCAGTTTCAACATTTCTTTATTGGTGATAAAACAATTACATATGGCCATGCGTTTGGACCTCAACATTAAAAAGGGTGGTTTTGTTACATTTTTTGCCATGTAATGTTTGTTTTTTACCATATCTTCAAAAATATAAAAGGTACTGCAATGATGTTGGTGTCATTTTAAAGCTAAAACAATAATTAATACTTTTGTGAAGTTTGGTTAAGTTAGATTGAACAGAAACAAAATTATGACAGTTTGAATTGAAAAACCCAAGGGTGGCACAGGAAGCGGCTCATCAGGAAGCGGCTCACCCCATACAAAGTCAATGGAAAACTCCAGTTTTTGCATCTCGATTTTGAAAAACGTGCATAAAATCACTTAACTTTATTGTATTTGTGTGATTTTGGTGTCAAAAGAGAGCTTACTCCATGAACTATTCATTAAATAATATCGAACTATATATTTAAACTGGCAACTTGTGTAAGTAGTGTTATAGTTGGATTATTGATGTGTTTTAGCATACCTGATAGTATCAAATGCCATATTTTACATTGCGTGACATGAACTTTCCTTCTTTTAGGCATATCTTTATAACTAAACCTCCTACGATAGTAAAAGTATACATTTTCTGGAAGGTACTTGAACAAGAAATCTGAAAATGAAGTAACAAATAGTGTCAGATGTAGGGTATAGTTACTGTAGATGATTTAATGAAAAAATACAAACCAAAAATTGAATAATTTTTCATCAAATTTTGGTTGACAGTTTTATTTTATACTTTACATTTGGTTGAGGGAATCATATATTGCTGGAAAGCACTTATTCTGAGCTACAAGAAAAAGACAAGAAAACAAATATAGGGGCATTAGAGAAAGTAAATTGACACAATTTCTTTGGGTCACTTTTAGGTCAATTTTTCATTGTTTCAATATAAATAAAACATTTTAATCTTATACCCCACACTGTTGCTGAGTTTATTTTTGGATTCCTTGTTAAATTTCCTTTCAGAAAATGTATACTTTTACTATCATAGGAGGTTTATTTATTGAGATATGCCTGATTGAAGGTGAATACATGTCGCACGAAGCAAGATATGGTGTGTAACGCAAATTCGGCGAGGTTAAAACACATGGCCATATGTAAGTTTTTATGAGCACACTGATCCTGTAACACCAAAACAATTGTCATGTGTGCAAATAATGAAATTTCTGAATCAGGATGATGGGCAATTCCTTTAAGTCATTCGGATTTATATTTATGTGATTAGATGCGATGTGATTGAAACGATGCATGAAAACATGTCAAATACGTAAATTATAATATACAAAGAGAAATATTAGGGAACACTTTAAAACTCAACCGCCGGTTGACCACCGGTTCCGGTGTAATGAGACTGAGTGTCCCCCATAACCAGGAGTCCGGGTCTAATTGAACTACACGGAATAAGTCGCAATCGATGATTTATTGATCGCACATGTACAAGTACGGTCTACACAATTTCATAGTAGCTAGGACATTTCAGTCACACGGACGCTGTATTTCATTACACCGGCCGTTTGCTATTGTTCTGAACAATGGCAACCGCCGAGAACCACCGGTTCCGTGCGGTCAACCGGCGGTTGTGTTTTGAAGTGGCCCCTTAAAAAAAAACCGAATCTTTAGTTTACTTTGTACCTTTAATGCTTCGACCAATAATGAAACATTCAAAAGGTACCAACATACGCTACAAAATGAAAAACTAGAGCATTTCTTCCCATCAAAGTCCCACTTTGGATGTGTTGCATTGTAAAGAAGTAAAATGCTCCACGAAAAGCGACTCCGAGTGCTATTCTATTACATTAGAACGCATTACCGTTTGAAGTAGATATACATGTAGAAAGTAGATCAGTGCAAATAATACAGTCATGTTTCTCTCGAGGTCCAGTCTACCTTTATTAAAGATCAATTGTCGCTTTTAAAGGATTGGTACATTACCAATTTGTAGTATAATCTTACTTTCTATTAATAGGGAGTTTGTTTCCGGTGCTAAATTCTTTTATCTCGTAAACTATTGATGTTACCTTTACATCATTTATGTGATGAATTTGTTTAAAATATAAACTCGCTTGCTTTTAATTCCATGTTTTAAATTCAAGAACCATTATATATAACACGATCGTTCGTTCGTTCGTAAACTTTCATTGTAATTCCGGACTTTTGTATATGTTACTCTGCACATTAAAGGTAAATCTTTGCGACAAAGTAAATTTTAAGAAAAGGTTGGTATCGCGATTTAAAGATACTAGAATGCTAAACTTCGGGTTCCTTTTATTTTCAACAAATGTGTTAGTTTAGTATGAACATTTAATAGAAAAATAGAAATTCATGGCCTAGGTAACGCAGCCTCCACAATCTGACTTGCCTAAAAAAACTGCACGCAAATAGTTTACTTTGTTCTGAAACACGAGTAAAAAGGTGTTATTGAGTATCATTGTGTACTGAATAGTTTTTATTGTTCCCATGATATGGCCCTTTAGATCTTATCACATAGGACGTTGCCAATATCGAAACAGCAGTGTTAACGTCACTTTCTATTTTCTATAAGTAACACTGATTCATAGTAACAAGACAAATTATATTAACATTTTTCGGCTCTACGCTATGCCAATTTTTATTTATAACACAATTAACTTATCTGCTGAATTTTATTCATCGCTGTATACTTCACAACGTACATATATATGTTATTTAAGAAATAGAATTGTGTGCTTATTTTTAACTTTTGTTCCGCTGACATTGTTAAATTAAATAATAAACATAAGAAATTGTTCGTTTCCATATTGAGCTTGACAAAGGTCAGTGTCTTTCACATTATTTAGAGGAAATCAAATATATCTTTGATATAATGAAGTGATTAGGTAACTCTATTGCGATATATTTAAAACACGAACAAAAATACTTTATATCATATATTATGGCGGGAAGTGTTGATACGGCTGATTTACCGATGTCAACGCAATAAATAAATATTCTTGAAATTAAATGTGTTTGGAATTGTATTTTCTAGGGACTAGCCTAAATTCTATTTGGAATGTAAAAACTAATTGAAAATAAACATGCAGTGATTTCAGAAATTTCACATCATTTTTCCCCCGAAGAAAAAAAAAAGTTGGTTAAAATTGCAATTGTCTTTAATATTACACAAATTAAGGACAAACCTCTAGTAGGTTATATTATAAGAAATATGTTTCATCGACTCATGTAAAACATATTTGGGTAAAAATGTAACGCCAAAAATGTAGGCAATTCCCTTTCAATGAATATATTCATGGAATGTGTTTTTATTTTCTTAAAAGGTTAAAACAGCAACGGTGTGAGTGTGAGAACTTTATCAGTTCCCGAGTCCAAATAATTTGAAAAGCGCATTTGAAATTGCAATTTAGCATTTTTTCCCGGAATGTATCGATATTTTCTGGAATCTCTAAAATTGCTACAAAAAATTATATTTGAGCAATGGTCGGAAGATAAATTTCGAAAATGTTTTTTGGTTGCTAGTTAGTTTGTTTCAATAAGTATATTCTCCCAGAATTCAACCGAAGTGCAATATCATCTTATCCATTTAGCGTTCGATACGTTAACTTAGCGTAAAATCTAAGCCATCTCTTCGTTATTTCTTCATTTTCCGGATCAATGAACGCTATTTTTTCATATAAGGGCAACGCTAATGCAATCGCAACTGCCAGTAAACACGGTAATTACAATAATTATAGTGCTGGCCAGATGTTCCAAATAAAGCTCAAAATTATGGTATTGTACAAGTACACAAAATTGTTTTTTTTTATAACTTTATTATAGGTTACACTTTGTTTTACCATACTTTGTTGTCTGAATGACATAATTTGTATGAATAAAACAACACGATATACATATTATAGTAGTGTTTAACGTACAGCTAAGCTTAAAATTTAGGTCAATAAGGTTTCCGCCGACGGTAGCGCAACAACTTCTCATTTGCATTTGAATAGAAAATAATATTGCCGTCGACAATAGAGCTAACGGAGGTGCAACGCAACCTCTCTATTGACGAACTGAGACCCTAACTAATTGAATAACAAACAAGTGGCAAATAAAAAGCGTTGGCAAAATAATCAAATGCGAAAACAATTACAGAAGTTATCTTCTAAGTAAATTTCCAGACATCATGTGCAATCATATTAATAAAAGAATATGAAATAGGGGAAAATAAACAAACAAAGCAATACAAAAATAAAGTACACACATCATTAATCCATTACATTTGAGAAACAAATAAACACAGTTATTTAATTCACCGTTTTAAAAGTATAATTGTGATGTATATTTGGAAAAAAAGATAAGGAAAGCGACAAACCCACATGTGATAAAGCATACATACACACACACACCCACATTGTACAAGAGTGTTGGCTATTGATATGGCAATCAATTCTCTTGAGATCTATTCGTGTTAATACCTGAGATATTGTTTTCTGACAGTCAATTTGGCCTCTAGGTAAAAGTAATTAACATTGATTCCGCGCAGGATTGGCATTTTAGTTTCTTTATTTTCAAGTGATCGTTAAATATCAGATAAGGTATCGTCGAAAACGGATCCCTGACGCAATCCGTCACTTGATATTGTATAGACTTTAAATTTAAATAGAAATAAGCGTGAGAATTGGAGTTTATTTTTCATTATATTTATTACATTGAACGTTATTTAATTTTATCTTATTTTATATAATTGTGTATTTTATTGAATTTTACTCTATTCTATCATATTCTTTATTTTTATTTTGTTTATAATTATACATGGTTGCTCATAAAGTACAAATATTTTTCCCACTTTTTTCCGTAAAGGTTAATTTATGATGAAAATATCTGGAAACGTATGTTTGATAGGTAATCTGGTTGGGTGCGAAATGGAACTCCGCTTATGATCAATTTTCTCAAGTACTGATAGAATGGTCCGGCAGTATATGACATCTTAAAGGGTTTTGTAGATGTCATATACCGCCAGGGACCATTCCTAATTCACCACAACCTATTTTTGTAAATTAAAGGAGGTTGAAGGATCATTTTCGAGCGGTTTTTATTCCGAACGACCGTTTCTCCGAATGGTTTTATACTCCAAACGTTTTTTTCTCCGAAGGGTTTTTACTCCGAAAGCTCGTTTTAACCTTTCGGAATTTTGACCGTTCGGGAAAAACACCGTTCGGAGTTATAATCTTAAGGGAAATATTCTAAACAGACATGATAATTGCGGAAAACCAATAATGATAACGCAATTCTTATTAAGCGTAAACCACAGCAAAAGACATCTCAATGTACTATACATTATCATTACGCTGTTATTAGGAAAATGTCACACCCATCTCACCTCAATTAGATCGCAATCTTATGATGCTGACCTATCAGAACTTAGATTGTAATATTTTCCTAATAGCTCCCCAATACGCTTGGGTCGACGAAGCAGTCAAGATTAAATGTCCAAGGACATAACCCGTTGGCCGTAGCGGGGCTTGAACTCAACAGTCCGATTTTCAACGTCGATTTTCAACCATTTCCGCAATACCAGCCCATATGGATGATATACCACCACAAAGACCATGACTCAAAGTTTTGGAAAATGGTTGTTGTTTAAGTGTGGTTGCCATGGTAACCAGGCTAGGCCTCTGATTGGCCAAACACGGGAACAAACGTAACTCAAAAACCAATTGTTGCAGTACTTTCAAACTTAGGAGGGTGGTGCATAAGAACACTACGCACAAAACCATGAAGCCGGATTTTTGATACGGTTACCATGGTAACCGGGAGCCGACCAATCAGGACATTCTTAACCGAAATTCAAATTTAGATATTGAAAATCCAGCTTCTTAGTTTTGTAGCCCTTTATTAGCTTAACATCTGTGCAAAATTTCATGACTGTACCATGTTTCGTTTATGAGTTACGCTTGTTCCCGTTTGGCAAGTTTGAACGAAAACATTTTTGAAATTCTAAAATTTGGTAAAACTGAAAAAATTGATACTTTCATTAATTGTGGTTATTGTATTATTAAAGATAATTAATTTACAAACTATTTGAGCTCATTTCGCTTAAAATCGGATAAAAAATAGCGGTTTTACAGATTTTTCAAAATTAGCAGTGTTAAATATAGCAGGTTCAGGTAAAATAAAGAAATACATAAGAATCGCGATCAACCATGAAATTTTGATTGGATATGATGTTTAACGTATTATCTTGATGAAATAATCAACTTATTTCAAAACACATGTTAACAATTTGCAGAAAACTAATTTAAACAGAACATGCTAAAAATCACAAGCTGGATGTTTTTGCCATACAAATGTATAGGAAAATCATCGAACTATTTGTGACATCCGAACTTAAAACGATCATAACTTTAGAACCACAAGTCCGTTTGAACAGTCATTAATGTCATTATTGATTTATAACGTAAATAAGAATAACATTCATGCATTTTCTACACTATTCTAAACAGAGCTCAATGATGACTGCAAACTTTGCTTTAACCTGTAGTTAAAGCAAAGTTTTAACCTGTATTTGAACTCAAATAAAAAACATTTGAAAGCAAAAACTTAGCAGTTTTATGTAATGCATTTATCTCAATTTTGCTGTAAGAGCAAAATTTTGAAATCTGTGACCACTGTACCCCCCCCCCCTTAATACTAGAAAGAGAGCAATGTATCGAATTCCATTATACTCCATACAGATTGTCCACTGTGTGAGGAAGCGACAACCGAGTTTATTTGGTCATTTTCTGCGTTCCTCTGAAGAAGAGGGGGTGGGGGTGGGTTGCAAAATGCCATCACAAATGTCGCACATTTTTGCTTAATTATAGGTAAAAAACGCCTATGTTGGGCTAACATAACGGTATGAAATGGTGAAATCCGCGCAAAGCGCGCAAATATTTGTACATTTTATTATTAATAAAAGGGGGTAATTGAGAGACATTTGCGCTAAACTCTTCGTATTCTTTCAGGGGCTAACTGGGGTGGAGGGGAGTGAGCAAATGTCCCTATGCGCCAAGTCTGTTCTAGTCGGCCGATGATGATATCTTATTATGGAATATAGAAATTCAGATTGATACAGTAAAACTTATTCCAGTAACGTTCACTACAGGTTAAAGCAAAGTTTGCAGTCATCATTGAGCTCTGTTTAGAATAGTGTAGAAAATGCATAAATGTTATTCTTATTTACGTTATAAATCAATAATGACATTAATTACAATGTTCAATCAAACATTAAACGTAATTTGTAACTTACTATTGGAGCAGGTGATATTCAGTTTACTCAAGTTTAACTTTGTTCTTAAAAATAGTTAAATTTGAGAAAATTAATAGTCTAGACGTTGCAATAAAAATGAATACAATCATACGTAATTGTGATGCTTGCTTTTATATTAGAATAATAGTAGATTCAATTTGCTTTTCATTAAATCAACCTCATCATTTGGAGTCTATGTACCAAGATGTATTTGATTTTCAAAAAAACATTACAAATATAAGCAGTTTTAATTGTTTCTAATTTTTTCAATCATACTGCAGGTCGCATAATTTCCCTTTCCCCTCCGATTTTAAGCAGTGAAATTTTTAATCGGCCGTGCTGTTGATGTTTAACATTACTATTAATGAGTCAGAAACATATTTCTAAAAGCCCTGTTAAATCGAAAATATAGATCTGAAAAACAAAACATGTTGCATATTTATGTATTTATGTATAAATATTGTGTAAATGTAATGCAACTACATTTTTCGAAATATGTGTGACATTTCATGCAATTTTACGGGTAAATTATTTCACGCGATGAACCTTCAAGATATGCCGGTGATTTTCTATAAAACATTAATACAGTGTAAAATATATATTTATGCCGATACGTTTACAGCAAAATTTAGACCTTTTTCTTTAAGTCCTTTGAAAATGTGCGAAAACAAAAGTAGTGTAACGGTTGCTTTTGTTTACCTTTCTGACACATGATAACAAATACGATATTCTCAAATTCTTTCAATGCGCATGCGTAACCAATTATATTAACATGAAAGTATATATCTTTAAAGCAATACTATAAAGTGTTAAAAATGAAACGCCCCTTGTCACCCATGACTTTAGATTTTTTTTGGCTTATTGTGTTTGTTTTTAATAGATATGAATACCCTTCAAACGATTTAGCACAAAGATGCTTACTTTTTCTGTTATGGCCGGCCATTTGTTGAATTAAATTCGGGATCCCGAATTTAATTCCACATGTATTAGTTTAGGAAAGCATGCAAGTGCTTTTATCCAATTTTGGTGTCAAAACTATTTTTTTTTCACAAAATACACTTGAAAACGCCTTTAAGATAGTCACATTCCTCTATTTTATGCTGTTTTTACTATAACCGATTTTTGATCAAAATCTTATAGTATTGCTTTAAATACCCGTCGAATACACATTCAGCCAGCTAGGTAGCAGTCTGGACTTTCAATCTCAGAGCCGTGGGTTCGAACCCCGGCGGGGTCATTTTGATAAATTTCATTTTTTTTTTTTGCTAACGTATTAATTTTTCTTCAATTATTAACTGTAACGAATGAAATTCTCGAATTTTTGGCATAATTTATATAAATGAAGCAAAAAGGTTACTTTTTAGTCCGGAAAATAAATGTTGCAGTCATTGCATTTCGCATAAAATGAAAAATATTTCAGTGCAGCGAGGCCAGTCAAAACAAACTCTGACATGAGATCCGTGCACGGTTTCTGACGTCAGAGGATGACCTGTCGTGACCAAAAGTAGTACTTATCGAAATATTGATGCCCAGCTATGCAATTCAAAGTGCAGGCAAGTACGAAGAGCCGAGATTAGGTACCTTTCGTACATCACATCAACGTATATTTTTCCTCTCGTTATTTCTTCACTTTACAGGCCTCACAGGCAAAATATATATTTCAAATTCCATCAATCTGAGTTTTTATATTTTTACTAGCGGATTCGATCCAACTGACGGCGTTTTATCTTCTAAAACAAGATTGATGAAGGGGTTTAATTTTGGTTGCTTAAAAAGCCTCAAAATCGTTGATTTTTAGAGAAAATGCCATTTAATGCTTCTTTTTTACGAACAGCAAAAAAATTCATATGCATTGTATTGAAAAAACTCCAAATTTTCATACCCTCGTTCCCAATTTGCATTTGCTTTAACCGCTTTCAGATAATAAGGGTTCAAAGCCAGCATTTTAAGCGCGTCACGTTTTAGAAAACACGATCTCGCGACCAATTTGTTTTTCTCGTTTGGCGAGACTTGGAAAACAGAATTCGCATAATGAGCTCGTTAACAGGGTCGTTACGTTCAGACTGTCTTGCTATATTGTGAGTAACAGAATATCTCAGCTGTATTGTCTTAAAGGCAATTTAAAACTGTTTCTTTGAGCTATGGTCATTTAATGGATGATCAATGCATCAACTGCTTTTAACCACAGATTTTGGAACATATGGATAATACACTTAATTACAATACAATAGAACTACCACAGACCTTTGATACTATGTGTGTTTCAAAATCAATAAAACCACGAGCGTTTGAAAGGCGCGAGAATCATAAACAGTTTCATAACCAATGATCCAATGATCTTACACAATGAAAACTACTGACCGTTGAATGCGTTAACTCTAAATTAGTCTCCTGTAAAAACTACAAAGATATAGCAAATCATATGATATTATTAAAAACAATGTAAAGAAAATGCACTGGTGAACTTGAAAACAATTAACCTTTTCTGGTATCGCTATCATTGTCTACTCCCAAGAATGCAAATGAGGATAATGAGCTGAATGCAAATGAGGATAATGAGCTTTATTCCGTTGTTGAGTACCCTGTTATTTGTGCGGTAGAGCATGGCATTGTATTCAATTGGCTCATTTGCATTCTTGGGAGTAGAAAATGATAGTGTTACCCTTTTTCTTCAGTAAACTAATACATTTAACCCTTGTCTTACCAACGTATATTTTGTAACGTTTGTTACTAACGGGGGTGGTTACCACCCCCCTATGAAATTGGAGTGCTAAAAGTTGCTTTGCTGTACACCATAGTATAGGGTAGGGTCTCCTCTATCCAATCATACCCAAAACATGAAAATCGGCCAAGGCGTTATGTAATTATGACGTCATAAGTACTTCCGAGTCGGAAAAATCACGATTTTTGGCAAAACTGGCCACCAAATCGAATCGAATTTTGTCTGGTTTTTTGCTTATAAAGAAGGGAAATGGTGTTTCTAATATGTTCTGTAAGTTTTAGGTGAATACCATACAGATATTTTTCAAAATATCGACTTAACATTTTCTCAGGTGTCAACCACCCCCCCTACCTTCCGACTTTGACGAGGTACCCTGACCCCCCTGAAGGTGGTACCTACGAATTTTTTTCGCTAAAATGACCGCAAAGGA
>JXSR01S006670.1:51308-62376 GCA_000969725.1 Ophiothrix spiculata
CAGCTCCGTTACTTGATGTAATTTTGATGCAAGAAACGAATGTTTAAAGAAACCATCGTTGAACCTTGGCTCCAATGTTCCAGATGTGCCGTAATGTTTACATTGGTTTTGCGCACCGCCTCCGTGGTGCGATCGATAGCGCTGTCGTGTTTTCGTCCGAGAGACTGAGTATTGGTGAGGGTTCGAGACCCGGCAAGGCCATAATGATAATTGAAGTATTTTGATGTCTACATAGATATATATACATGAAATTGTGATGAAAGTTAATAAATTAAAAAAGCATTGACATCCACTGCATATTTCAATATCATAAGGCCCTCTTTCAAACATGGGAAGAAGAAGTTAAAAAACCTGTTGTTCCTTCAAAAAAAAGGTTCATTAGCTTTCATTAGACCTGGATCTGCCCACATTTTTAGGAAGTAGCTTTATGCATTTCGTAAGTTGTTTCCATCAGACAATTAGTGCTCAGTTGATTCAATTTCCAAGGTCTTTTCAACCAATCACATTTAACTTTGGCACTACCATGATTCAAAATTTGATAGACCCTCTGTATGTGTTAGGGTGAAAACATTTTCGCGCTAGATTGCACATGTACTGAATTGCCATATACATTGCACCAAATGTTTGTTACCGGTTCATACTTTAAATTCGATGGCAAATATTTGGTGACGTCACGACCAAATGTTTAGTAGCGAAAATTTTGTTTGGAGGCCGTCTATGTTTTGAGCCTTACGGACGGGATAAGTTTATCGCCCCGTATGTGTGATTTCCTGGTACATTATCTTTGATTGCAAGCTGTAGGCGGGACTTAGTGGTGAAACCTCTTGTATGTACAGAAGCGTCTTACTGATCAGGTCTGTGGCTGCTGCAATTCTAATGTTAAGACTTTGTTGATTAATAATAATATCCGTAAGTCCCATAACTTATTGCCGTGTTATTTGATCCAGTTTGACGATACTGTATATTATCAAAAGAAAAATCAGCTATTTGGTTGTTCACGTCAGCAAATCCAGTAGTTTTCTGTGTTGCTTCACCCCTCGTCCGGGTAAAGATTTTTATAAGTAACCAAATTGTAGCTATAATACCTGCGAAGACGGCGGCTGCAGAAATCGATATGGCTGCAATAACACCACCATCAATACCTACAAAAAAATTAAAAATATATCCCGTCAAAAATTACTGAATTGTCATTTACAGCTTGCTAATTGCGCACGTGCAGAATATATTCACACCACTTTGATAACCGCCTCTAAACTCGATCGGCGGCTGACCACCCAGAACTGGCGGTAATTGGATGTTGTCATTGAACAATAGCAATCAATAAGAACCGGCGGTTCTGGACGGTAAAACGCAGGTTGAATGTTGAAGTGCTCTGTAAGACATATTTCCATTGAAATTTAACTTGTTCTTTCAAACCTCATTTTACAAAACCCAATTTAATTTGCTTTGTCAATGGGTTTCCTCGATTGGATATCAACTTTAAACTGAGCAAACACACTACATAAATGACGGTCAGCGAAAAAATCGCTGACCATCCAGGATTCGAACCTGGGACCTTGGCATTACTAGCGCCACGCTCTGCCAACTGAGCTAATGAGTCGGATGGGGAAGAGCGGTCGATTTTATATCTATAGGCCTTCAGTTCTAACCCCGTTCCTACATCCTCTCATCCGAGAAGCTTAGAAAGAGGATATGGAAGTCAATTCCGAATTTGCAATTTATATTTTGTTTGTTCGTTGTTCCTTCAAACAGTCGTGCTTTGTACTGAATATTTCATTGCCACATCTCAGCAAACGCAAACCCAAAATTATAAGACGTGGTCGCTGGCAAAAAGTTAAAAGACGTAGCCAGCCGCCGAACTGTGGACGATTTGTGCTCCAGTGTATTACCTTGTGTTTGCTCAACAGCGGGAGAAAAATTAATGAAGGCATTCTCACATCTCCGTCCAAAGTATCCTTCAGCACAACTAGAAAAAACAAATAATTTCAATATTTAATCACACGAAATGACAGCATTTTTAATGCAGGACTCTGGAAAAGAGTTGTAGTGCTGTAAATCTCGATATCATTTTGAAATGTTGAAACATGAAAAATGATCACATCATGTCAATCGTTTTCAAAAATCTTTCTTCATGTTTGTTATTATCAAAACCATGACTATTTGTATCTATATTACCTGCAGACAATAGTTTCCACAACCTCTTCATAAAAGCAATGACCACCATTCTGGCAAAAGTCAGCAGGACAACGATCTGGAGAATAGAAAGTATAACAGCCAGGACTAAGGTTATTATGAGTAAACAATTTAATTTTCCGATATTAAAGTAGAAGAAGGTTATAGAAAATGGTGATGTGGATTAGAATATTGAGAGTTTTCCCAGTAAGATTTGTTTATGTTTGACCGTTGGGAATAAAAAAAAGTCTTTATCTTATTACATATATTTTTAAAAAAGTCAATTTTAAGCTTTTAAAATCATGAGGTCACATTCATCAATTTACTGGTTATTTTGCCAAACTACATGTCTATTTGCTGATACAATCTGCTGGATAACACATCAAACGTCATATTCACGAAATTTGACAAATATATTTCGCCTTTAAGACTTCTAAAATTAGTAAATAAAACGAGGGAAAATGCAGTTCAATTAGACGGGTCGACGTATGAAAGGGACAAGATCATCGGTCATCATATATCTTGGTAACACAACGAGCATCGTAAAATGACAAGTAGAACCATCCGTAGGTCAGTGGGTCTCTGAGCATATATGGCGTCACTTGCCACGACCTAATGACGTTCTTACTGACATATGGTATACGGGGGCGCTCAAAGGTTTAGGGCTAAATTTTTGTAATTTTTGGTATAGGTGGGTTTTCGTCACAGACCCAATGCGCCCAATTCGCAAAATTTGGTGTGTTCTGGAAAAAATTACCCAATTTGCCCTAAATTGGGTGCTTTTTCTAGAAATATGGTAAAGAGATGGGTCTCAAAATCACGCTTTTCGGGGTATAGAAATGGTCAAAATTCTGAAATCTACTTTGAGCATCCCCTTACAAAAACAAATTTTAGGACCCCCCCCCCCCCGGGCTACGACAATGCGGTCATTGGATTATATCTGATGTTCGATACGGTGCACGACAGACCGGGTACTAAGCATGTTGTGACAAAATAAATGAAAATAATCAAAAAAACATCAAGAATTTATTTCATAAAAATAATTTATTTTAAAAAAAATAATCAATCTGCTTCTTGAAGAAAAAAACAATAATTTATTGTAACAGAAAAGGAAAAAATAGCCATGCTGGGACTCGAAACAGTGATCTTCAGATCACAAGTTATACTTGCTTCCGATTACTCTAACGAACCTAGTTGTCAAACAAATAATTATTGAACGTAATATCATAAGTATGAAGTTACTATGATTACGCGTTCACTTCCGGGTTCAGACCGAAATGTGAAATATTAATTGACCTAATTTGACCTTATGGGACCAAGTGCCAAAACGTCTTGAGTGGCTCGGTATAAGTTCCCGACTATAAATCATGATTGAAAGTGTTGAGCTTGAATCCGTTTACCAGCGTGTGCGGTGGTCTTGAGCAAGATGTCAAATTGGTACCTGCATTCTTCATTGCTGCGCTGGGAAGGTGACAAGCTCGCAAGGTAAGAAACGTGGCAATCCCTCCTATAAAGTGTCGGATGTAGGCGTATAATCGTATTGAGTTGATCCTCGGCATGTGTGTTTGAAACCAATTTGGTTTACATGGTTTTTATGTAATAAAGTGCATTGTGTAATTACTTTCTACTTTGTCTGAAAGGAATGTTTTAATTAGAACAGATTTTTTTGAAATATACAAAATAACGATTGAGCAAAACATACCAGATGTTGTGGTCAGAACAGAGCCACTGTATGGTCCAATTCCTGCAGTTGTAGCAGCAGCAACTCTGAATTCATAGTCGGTATTTTCATCTAGTGATGATATTGTCACTGAAGTTTCAGTTGTGGACAAACTAAACATAACACGAGTTTGCTGAATCAATTCGTACTGGTACGTGATTTTCCCATTTCTGGCTCTGCATAGAGGAATCTGCCAGGTAAATGTTAAACTTGTTGCTTGGATGTCGGTGACTTGAACATTTAATGGAGCTGACGTTGGAACTGAAATTGTAAATAATTGGTGTTTAGTGGGTCGTTTTTAATTTTGTGTATTAATGCACACTTTATACTAGTTTATACTGTTTTTATAAGGATATATCTGCAATCCATAACACAAAATATTATACAGACGTAAAATAAGATAAAATATCTCATTTATCATTCTCCAACCCAAAATGAAGAAAATATAGTAAATACCTTTACGAAATTTTGTTTCTTCCGCAATTCAAGTTAAGATTAAGCGTTGTCAATGATAAATTGATCTTAAATCTACTAGGTACCAAATAAATATCTAGGAAGTTGTTTTTAATTCATCTTTCTCTAATGTTATAAAGCTAAAGTGTGTATAAAATGTAAATATGATTAACGATCATCATTTCCCTACCGCGTTCCCTTGTTGTCACTTCAATGCTCTTAGTAACGCGGACACCCGAAGATCCAACACCAACCATTCCTACGGTGTATGTGGAGTACGGCAACAGATCAAAGTCATTAAGATTAACAGGAGAGTTGGGAACTGATCCTAGATTAGTCGTTGTAGGTGCAGGTATTTCCTCACATTGGTCTCTCAAGGTCAATGTAACTTGGATATCAAACGATGAGGGCGGACATTCTGAAGGTACCCATGAGATCTCCTTTCGCAACGAGGATTGTATAGTTGTAAGTTCTGAAGCTGATTCAAAGGGCTCTAAAGATGGATCAGAAAGAGAACATGAAAAGCGCAGATTAAGTCAAAACTACTAACATATGTTTGGCAGTAGCCTACAATATGTTTAATTCCTAATGAGAATCAAGTTGGCAAGTCAAAGTAGTACTGATGTTAGATAAAATTGCTACTGCATTTTCCGAACATATAATTATTATTATACCGTTTTTTCTATGGTTTCTATGATCTAAGAAAAATATCAGACAAAAAGTACCATATATTCATGCACCATGTTCAGTTCATTTTCAAAATGGATGGAAGCATTCCCACCATCATGATCACCGTTTGTTCAACATTTCACATGGAATGGACCTTTATATCAGTCTATATCAAGTATACTTTTTCTTAACAAACGTGGCATATAAAAACTTATATTACCTTCAGATATCAAGGTTTCTATATTTATAGCATTACTAAATGGACCAATTCCATCCTCGGTTACACCTGCAACACGAAATGAGTATGTAGTTTGACATCTAAGATTGGTAAAAGAGATTGATTTGAGAGCTGTTTCTCCTGTAGATCGTCCATCTCGGAAGGAGTTCAATTCATACATGTATCGCATTGTTTCTCCTCCCGCACCATCACAAGATAAATCTTCCCAGGAAACAGTGAATGAAGAGGCTGCTATACTTGATGCTATCACACTTCTCGGAGTTCCATCTGGAACTGGAAAGTGAGTAACAGAAGTTCATAAATTTATGGAATTGGTTAATATTCATTTTGTCAAGGATCCGTATCAAATTTGTATACATGATTAAATTCAAAATGTTTTAAAGTATATAATTCGTCGGCCTCATCACCTACCGGTCTATTTGTAAAGTCATTTATTTGCGTAAATAATCTTTTCACATACTGATCTATAACTTTAGAATCATATAAGTAATTGTTGGTAAAACAATATATCAAATCTTTTGAAAAAATTTTAAACTTAAAAGTGTGTTTGTGTGCTTTTTATGGTAATACCAAATCCAGAAAAATTTAATAAAGGAATTATTTGTCAGAGATGAAATAAAACTGATATGGTAATATAGATCGGTATGTGATGTGCTTTTTACCGATTTTGAAATAGATCGGTATGTGATGCGACCGACGAATTAATTGCGATGCATTATTATAAATAGCTTTTAACAAGTTTTGTTTTTGAACTATAACATTTTGTACAGACCTGAAATGATATTATCGATACTTGTCTGCATGGGCCTTCCTGTACTTAGTACGATTCCAATGTGTTTTCTTGGTGTTACAGAAACATCCACCCGTTCAAATGCTCCAGATAATGGTAATGTTGCTTCTGTCGTTGTTTGCCAAGACATTGTACCACTGGTTTCAACACCACAGAGATTTCTTGCAACAAAGCTGACTCGGTATTCAGTGGACCTGCAGTCGCACGTTGTGGAATCCCAGCTTACTTGTATTTGTTGATTAATTGGATTTTCCTCAAGCATGAGATTGGTCAAGCAAGCTGTATTAGTGACAAATGAAGTACATTTGAATTCTGTATTTAGCCCCTGGTAAAAATCGAGTACAGTTCTAGTACAAGATTGGAATTGTACTTAAACTGTACTAGAATTGTGTGCACATTCCAATCTTGTACTAGAATTGTACTCTATTTTATCCAGGGGTAATATTCATGGTCTGTTGTTACTTATTATAAATGTTAAAATCGTAGAGAGCTCGTGTGTCCTAGTGGAACAGCGCAGGACTCAGAATCAGTAGGTCGCGCGTTCAAGGAGCCCCGCTACGTCCAACGGGTTATGTCCTTGATAAAGCATTAGATCTCAATTACTACATCGACCCGACCGATATTGGGGAACTGTCATGGGAAACATTACAATCTAATGGCAGATAGGGTGTTCGCATTGGCCACACAGCCACCAATGCGAAATTAATGTGACGGTTTCCTAATGGCAGCGTAATAATAATTAGTGACAGCCCTTTGCATATATCGTAAAAGGCGCTATAAAAATCCCATTGTTATTATCATTATTTATGTATTAGAAACAGAGTCTAAGATGATCGTTTGTTTTGCTTACAACTTTTTACAATTATATTAGGAGTAGTGGTGTGTGGGGGAGATGTTATGGAACCCTTACTTACGCTCGACAATCATAACAGAATTTCCAAGCACGGGGTCCTGTCCGTCACTAGGAGTGTTTCTTGATGTCAATGTTATCTGATAATACGTGTTCTCAGGAAGATTGTTCAGAGTTGCTTGGGAACCACTTGCTTCAGATTGCCAGGGTGATGATGCAACCTCACCAGTAATAGAACAGCTCTCCAAGTTATAAGGCTGATAAGATACTTGATATTCATCAGCTTCACATTTAGGGTACGTAGATTTAGGAGTCCAAACTAGATTGAGATTGCGATTGTTTTGTACAGCTGCTGATGCTACCAGGGTGTTTGTTACACACGGTGGTGCTGAAACAATAAAACCGTAAAAACCTAGTACCTACGAAGTGCTTTGATAAAGTAGGAATTTCCCACAGTTTACAGCTGTTAACCAGCGTCATAGATTCCACGTACACTCTCTAAATGTAAACGAGTGAAAAATTCACTCCCCAAAAGAGTGAAACTCATATAAACCACTCAGAAAGGAGTGGTTTTGTATGTTAAACAGCAAATTTCCACTCATAAAGAGTGAAAATCACCCTAAAAAGAGTGAATTTCCACTCGTTTAAGGAGTTTAAGGACAATTCTTTTTCGAGTTGTCCTTCGTTTAACTCCTCAAACAAGTGTGTTTAACGCTGCATACCTAGTGCAATAAAAGTAGGGTCCTTTTTGCAAATTGTCCTGCGTACTATTCAATTTTGCAGTAAAAACTAAATCAATTGAATACGATTTATTCCGTGTAGTTTCAATCAGGGCGGACTCCTTGTTATGGGGGAACTCTCAGTCTTATTTCAGTGGTTATGTTAATATCTATTTTGCATTTTTATCTTTTCTTCTACTATTATAGTAGCAGAAAATTATATTATAGTTATAGTCATCACTACTAATATCTTATGTTCAAATTGAATTTTGTTGCTTTATCCATTGTTTCATATACGTCACGCATAACTTTACAAACTTGTGTCTACATGTATACTCACAAAATACTATATCCATGCCAAACGGTGAATTTATAAAACCAGGAGTGCCTACCGCTCCAACCGAAACAGCGGATGAACTGCCGTCTTTAGGCAAGCGTAGAATTAAATCTTCGTCAGAATCCATTAAGTACAAGTTGTTGTAGTACAGAGCCATAGCACGGAAATCAAAATCGTCAATATGGTTATCAAACACAATGTGTGCGTTTAGCCCATCTGGTGTTGTTAAGACCTCAACCAAGTCTCTACCAACATCACTCCAATATAACCTGTTCTCTGTCATGTAAAATGGAACAAATTTAGCCTTCGCATTTACACCTGAGATCACTGCCGACGAGCTTCATATAATAGCCTGATCATGTGGTTATAAAGCATAACAATCGAGTGTCCAGGCTGGCTCTTTGATTTTGGCAGCGCGGTAGTGGCGAATCTGAGCTCATATTCATAAGGCCTGCTAACTCATGAACTTTTGTTGTTAGCAACTGACCTAAGAGATCGTCTCCAAATTGTTCTTTTGAAATCAAAGAGACCCATTAAGCTCCCTTTAAACATAATCACTTACAGTGTAATGTAATTCTTTATATTTATGGTTGCGAAAATTACGGAATTCCTTCTTAAGACTCTTGGATATCAATGTATAATTTATAACGCAAGAGGATTCCCATTTTCTTTTTAACAATCAAAAACAAGTTTAAAGGGGGCTTAGAGGGACTTTGAACTTTAAAGGGACAATTTGGTAAAGATTCCTAAACTATTGTTTATATGGGTTGGTTACCATTTACAAATAGCAGTGTTTCATGAATATTGGTCGCTTCATGTAACTGTCGTAACAGTAGATTGCTCATCCTGGATTATTTATTTAAGTTGATCATTTAAAATGATTACATGATTTATCAAGCAAATTTAATATTTTTAAAGATCATAATATCAGATTAAGTATGATCTAACCCTTAGACATGTTAAAGAGGGGTTTCTCACATCATTGTTTGCAATTAGTAGATGCATTAATCATTAAAATAAGACAAGAAAACAACATCATCGTCTGTCTGTGCTATTTGCTTCGAAACCTTATCTAATAAGCAAAACCTGAGCCCAGAAAAGCAAAATATATCTATAAAAATACTATAGAAAGAGACTGAAAAAGTAAAGTATATGACAATTATGCACCTTCAGCTAATTTCATTTCATTTAGAAAATAACCTTACCCGGTTTATCTAAGGCCAATGCAAAAGGTGTAGTTACTGGTCTTGCTCTTAGATTTATAACGCCTGTACCATCCACACCAATTCGATGCACACCATCGGTGTCGGTAAAGTATAACAATCTGTAGTAAACGGAACAATGAACATTACTTTCATGTACTTATAATAGCGCTTCCACAGTTTAAATTTCATATAGACTAAAGTGTTATTTTTCAAATAGAATACAGTAAAGTGTCAGCTTTCAAAACAATGTAAAGTTTAACGAGGTTTTTAGACTGTTTTTTAACAATGATCTACTTCTCGTAGTCTGAGGTTCAGAAAAACAACGATAAAAAGTCAACAGTTAACAGATAGGGCTATACACGCTTATGCTTTTTGCACGGGATTGGATTTTTATCACTTTTTCATGGACCCCATGTATCCCTATGGACCAATGGACTCGATGTGTCTGTTATGGACCAACCTGGTTAAACAATCAAACAAACAATACCTATCAACTCTGTCCAATTCTATGTTAACAATTTGATTTGTGCGTTGTATTAATTCTTCGATTGGTCCACCATTGAAATCACTACAAAATATTCCACCAGGGGTCCCTCCGCTTTGGAGTCGGCTGAAATAAATTTTGTTGTCATCTTCGTCCAAGTCAAGGGCGACTGGTTCAGCTGAAAACATGCAATATGGTTCCTTAAAGGTTACAGGAAAAGAAAATATAAATAGCTTCATATGCATTCGTTATAACGAAACTAAGTGGAAAACACCAATGTAAAATTTTAACAAAGCACAAATAGTCAACGATACTCAAAACAACTTTCAAATATAGCGCCTTTTTTATGACCTCGAAAAACGATCTATCTGAACTGCCCTACTATGATCAGTGTTGGAGTACTCGAGTACAGTACTCGTACTTGTACTCGTACTTAAGTACATTTTTTGAGTACTTGTACTCGTACTTGTACTTGAACATGAAGTACTCGTACTTGTACTCGTACTTAAGTACATTTTTTGAGTACTTGTACTCGTACTTGTACTTGAACATGAAGTACTCGTACTTGTACTCGTACTCGACTGGTAAGTACTTGAGGAAAACAAGCAAATTCAGCCGAGTACAGACGAGTACAATTATTTTAAGATAATGAAATAATATCTTTTATTCAATATTAAATAAGATAAAAATTATAATTTTATTTTCTGTTTTATTCATTTTTTCCTCTTTTTCATCTTTTAATATATTTACTTTTTAGGCCTATATCCATAGTACAGGTAAAATGCACCCAAAATCATAACAGTTGATGCACCCACTCATACACACACCATTGCATAGCTAAACCCACTGAAGAAGACCACCCAATTGGTTGAAAATCATTCAGTCAGTCAATCATACTGCAATTATCATATTCTGTTCAGTTGTGCTTACTTGCTCTCATAGGCGGCGGACCCGGTGGTGGTGGTGGGTTGGGGTGGGGACACGTCCCCCCCCCCTTAAATTTCACGAGGGGGACGGACCCCCTCAAAAAATAAAGAAGAAAGAAAGAAAAGGAAGGGAAATTGAAATTTTCCTTTGTTTTCATAATATAAACGTTAAAAATCATAAAAAATTTGCGCGCTTCGCACGAATTATCAGATATTTTGTGAATTTTTAGTAAAAATTGGTCATTTTTGCGCAAAATTTCAAGATTTTTAAAATAATTTTTAGCTGAAATTAGTCGATTTGACAGATTTTTTGCGCGCGTAGCCGCACGCATTGCAAAAAAAAAAATCAATTTTCCTCCGGCCATTTTTGCTCAAAAAAAGCCGTCCCCCATAAAATTTTTACCTTCCGCCGCCACTGACTTGCTCTGACTGAATTAATTTAGATCAAAGGGCATGGTTGGTGATGGGCATGCAGGTACTGGCCAGAATTGCAAAGCTACATCTT
>JXSR01S006670.1:89746-101069 GCA_000969725.1 Ophiothrix spiculata
TGATTACTACTATCATGACATTGTTTATTGCATTATTTAGTGTATATCAACTAATTCATACAAATTACCATAATATCTTTCCTCCGTATCCTAAATATGTATATGTGTAAATGCGAGGTGTTCTTGTTTGTGATTTACCTCAGTTGCAAATATTCAATGTTATGAATATTGTTTATAACACCAGTTAGCTAGCAGATGAATTCTTTTAATACAACCATACCTTACAGTTCCCTCATAGCTAATCAATTATCAAGAGAGAAAAAAGAAATTGTTTAATTTGTTATTGTCACAACCATAGCACATGTAATATCCTGATGGGATGAAAAGAAGATGATATTTAACGTTAGCTTATTCACGGTCAATGAAAGCACACTTATCTTAAGGCATGTTTTCCATGTCTCATTTGGTTTAATGGTAGTTTTAAACATTTATTATTTAGGTGAGAAAATTTGATCAATTGTATCTCCTGTAGAAATATGCAGTGGCGGCTGGAGGTTAAAATTTTAGGGGAAAATTATGATATTTTGTAATGCGCCTGTAGCACACAAAAATAATTGTCAAATCGGCTAATTTCAGTACAAATTGTTAAAAAATCTTTAAATTTGTGCAGAAATGGCAAATTTTTACTGAAAATTGACATAATAACTGAAAATGCATGTAAAGCGCACATTTTTAATTTTATTGTTCACATTTAAATTATAAAAAAAAATCCTTTCCTTTTCTTTCTTTTTAATTTTTTGATGAGGTCCGTCCCCCTCGTGAAATTTAGGGGGGGGGGGAGACATGTCCCCCGCTTCCGCCGCCTATGGAAATATGACATGGAATAATATGAAAGACATGTTTGCCCGCACTAACCTGTGGAACCTAGTATGAAGTGATAAATGTAGTCAAGTACATATTTTTAATGGAGATAAGAAAGATAGACAAACAAACAAAAAATATCAAAACCAACAATATTTATCCTTATAAAACTCATTGGTGATCAAATTCATTTATATGTTACAGAAAAAGGCTGGCTTTTCTGATGACATTCTTTTGCCATGTGAAATAAGCATGTGAGGGAGAAAAAGACTGACAATGGGTTTCGTCATGAATTCAAACATATGGTACAGTTTAAGATTGCTTTTTAATACCAAAGAGACACGATTTGCATTTCTTTTGCAGTAGTGACAGGATTTGCTTTTATTTCACGATTTTCTATTTGGATGTGATTTGAAGTAGCACAGATGATTAGAATTGCATTATTATTTAAACAGTCTGATCAATATCTTCATTCCGTGAAGGGTAATCTTACTCACTGATGTATTCCATTCATGTCGCCGACAACATGTGTACTTTGAGATGCCTTGTGTTGTGATTGGTGGTAATTTGATTATGAAATAAAAACGCTGCTTGATTTGCATGGGTAATGGGGTGGGAAATTTACCATGCTACATGAAAGCATATTATTGTGTGTGTTTGATGTTTGAATGAATAGTGGTTAATTTTCCATTCAAAAATAAATGAGGAAATGCTGCCAATAGGGGCCGATTGCAATAACGTTTAGCGATGATCGCTTACCCTCATTATAATCGCCATTATTATAAACTCCAAAAATGATCGCTAAATTGTTTAAAATACTTTCTATTTAAGCAATCATTTTGGAGTTACTGTTCAAAACAGGGTTAGCGACCATTGCTTATTTTTAGTGAAATCGGCCCAGGGTGCCTGTTTTTTACTTCACTAATTGGGTTCCAGAGTTTTGAAATGATTGTTCCAAATAAAAGCATAATTTGAAGTTCAGACATGTCAGGTAAAACTGATGTTCAAGGTTAGAAACAGTTAGGAGTGGAATAGCTAACTACAGAAATTGTGATGTACATGTATGGCCTCTTTTAAAAGGTGAATTGGATAGAATATTTTATCTGCAGATGATTTTTGCTTGGTATGATTAACAGTCAACTTTCAAATATTGTGAAAATTTTGAAAATATTTTGATATAAAGGTTTTCATTTTGACACAATAACAATTTGCAGGCTGTTATCATTACAGCTATAGCTTCAAATGATACCAAGATTTCAAAATGTATGGGGATTGTGTAGAACTTGTCCAAATCTGCTTTAATTTTCACAAGATTCAGAGGGGTTAAGAGTTAAAAAGAGAAGCAAATGATCCTATTTAATTTATATTATAGGTTATTATATGATGTCATTAATGTTGGTGTGTAATTGATTGAGTTATAAAATAAATAGAATATTTAAAGCAGCACAGGTTTAAGAATGAGATCAGTTTTACTGTCAGTATTACTGTTGTACGTCAGAATGGTGATAAACGGAAAGTAATTGTGCATCTGTCTGTAAAAAATTGCATCGAGAATCAAGATTGTGCATTTACAGGAACAATTTTACTTTTCATCATGTATCAGTAGATTCCTAACCATATATCACCCCAAAATGAAACAAATAAAAAAACCAAGACATTTTATCATGAAGAATGTATCTATCTATCTATTATCTTCATGTAAATGGTTTTTTGTAATTTCTTTTTCTTTTTTTCAGGCATTTCCACCAACACATCCAGCAGTATGGGTGGTGTACAGTCTTACTATAGCCCTTATGTTTGGCATCGTCAAGGTCATCAACTTCCGCATGCATCGGATGTTCGATGTTGGAGAGGAGCCACTCATATCCAAAGATGACAAGAAAGGCAACAGTGGGGAAGGGGAGACGGCATCAGATGATGGGAGGAAAAGGGATGGCGATAAAACTACCAGCAGTGCCTCTAGTATGCCAAGTCAAACCAAGTCAAAATTAGGGTAAGTTGAACCCAAGCTAATAGTGAATGAAAGTGGGATGGCGATAAAACTACCAGCGGTGCCTCTAGTGTGCCAAGTCAAACCAAGTCAAAATTGTATAAGTTTGATCCAAGCTAATGGTGAATGGAAGGGGGAGGGGTAGCAATAAAACTACCAGCAGTGTCTCTAGTGTGCCAAGTCAAACCAAGTCAAAATTGGGTAAGTTTTTGATCCAAGTTAATGGTGAATGGAAGAAGGGTGGCGATAAAACTACCTGCAGTGCCTCTAGTGTGCCAAGTCAAACCAAGTCAAAATTGGGTAAGTTTTTGATCCAAGCTAATGGTGAATGGAAGAGGGATGGAGATAAAACTACCTGCAGTGCCTCTAGTGTGCCAAGTCAAACCAAGGGTAAGTGGAATCCAAGCTAATGGTGAATGGAAGTGGGGGTTAGCAATAAAACTACCGAAACAAGAGCTGGCGTCATCCTGTACCTTGCCGTTTTTCAACACGAAATGACTTCGATTAACCTCTGACCCCATGACATAAGTAACTAAGCTGTAGGTTGTACATAAAGCTATAAGGTCATCATGAAAGTCTGTATTGCCTATAATTTGGCTTCTAAATTCAGGATGGTAGCAGCAGGGGTTGCTGTTAGTACAGTTTGGTCAAGATCCCCTGTGACCCCTATATGACCCCTATATGACCTTTGACCCCAGTCTAGGGTCATGACATGTTTGGGTCGGGGTAAGTGTTGTTGTGATCAAATATGATTGATATCGGTCATAATGTCATGTGTTGGAGCTATGATGATTTTAGTGAAAATCAATATTTGATCTGGGTCACCCCCATGAGCACAACTGTTACTCATGAGTTACATAATATGCAAGAGTTAAACGATCATGCAATGTTACCCTGACAAGTTGAAATTTTTTTTTTAGTGCAGTCTCATTTTGACTCCTGTGACCCTTATATGACCTTTGAACCAGAGGGGTCAGGTCACATGACATGTTGTGATGGGGTCAAGGATTATATTGACCAAGTTTGGTGAAGATCTGCCATTGTCTCTAGGAGTTATGATGATTTCATGTAGGGGTGTGTGGGGGATGGATGGTTGTGGAGGTGAGTGTGTGGGGAGGGGTTGGTGGTGGTGTGCACACAGGTACTTATTGTCATGATTAGTATAGAGCAGTTTCTTTAAAAATGTATCATATATGTTACCTATGCTTTTGCCTTGTATTAAAGAATGATATCCATACATGATATAATTCATGCATCAAATAATGTTTGTTTAGTGTCAATCATCCTATGGCAGATGCTACACGAAACCATAATTAACGATGTAGATTAGTCTATTGAAATGTGTTCAGAAATGTATGTATTGTGACAATATGCCACTGGATGTGATAAAAGCACGCCTCACACTCATCATGGGATATTTATATTTTGGGAAGTCTATTAATTTCATATTCATATTTATTTTGTATTATCCTATACAAGACTTGTTTTATGTACTCATATACTTTCAAATCTTGTGACTAAGCAATCTTGTTTTTCGTTGAACACCCCACTTTGGTGAATCAATTTATTTTTGATGATTTCCTGAAAACCGCATCTCGTGAGCTCCCACGCCTTCACATGCATCTGTGAGCTTATGTGAGGCTTAACACCTTTTCACAGGCTTTGGCAAAGGAAAAAAATTGTTGTGTTGCCTTTTGGGGTAAAAGTTAAAATCGGGTCTGTCAGTCAGGATTTTAAAAGAACTTTTCCTGAAGGAGATTTAGAATCAAAAACAATGCATGTCAAAGTCATATGACAACATAACAAGATCATTTATTAGTTCTTTCTAACAGGACACCGGTAAAAATTGTTAATCATCAAATTTATTGTGAGTTTCTGTGCTAGAAACTGCAAGTTTAATAGAAAAATTAAAAAAAAAAAATCCCGACCCGATTTTTGCCAGATTTAGGGTCGGTCGGAAAAGGGTAACACAACAATTTTTTTTAGGCCTTATCGAGATGTTTGACAGCACTGTCTTGTCTTGTTCAAAGTCTAGCCTAGCTAGCTCACAAGGTGTGAACCAAAATAGGTCAAATATTCACTGCACTAGCAAACATCTATAGGCAGCCTGTGTATTTTAGTGATAGTATATGATTTCAGTGCTTGGTCGTTTACTTAAAGCGTGTTGTCTGGAATTATTTAACTAATTTGTATGCAGAAAGACACTGTACGGCTCATTTGATAGTACATCCTAAGTATCATGCAGGGTTGATTTAGAGCATGCCATATTGTAACTAACAGGTTTCTGTAAACAGACACGTCAGATTGTAACATTGTTGAAATTAACAATTCCAAACTCCAATTCTGGTTTCAGCTGATCTGTTGCAATTCTTAAAGCAATACTATAAAGTGTTAAAAATGAAGTGCCCCCTGCACTCATGACTTTTGATTTTTTTAGCTTATTGGGTTTGTTTAAGGTCGATACTTATACCCTCCAAATGATTTGGCTTAAATATGCTTACTTTTTCTCTTATGGCCATTTGTTGAATTAAATTTGGGATCCCGAATTTAATTCTACATGTATATAGTATAGGAAAGCATGCATGTGCTTTTTATCCATTTTTTCGGTGGCAAAACAATTTTTTGACAAAATACATGTACAATTGAAATTGCTTAAATAGATAGTCATATTACTCTATTTTATGTTGTTTTTAATATAAACCATTTTTGATCAAAATCTTATAGTGTTGCTTAGTTAAAGTTGGCAGGTTGAAAAGTGCCATTGGTCTTAGCAAGGATAACAAGATCTAGGCCCTAATTAGTGACTTAAATTTTTAAGTTTCTGAGTTTCTGTCAAATTTGTTACTTATTTCAATATTTGTTATTTGGACAAGTAATTTTTTTTGTAAGGTTAATTCCTTCCATGGAAAAGATAAATTCCTAAATATGTATTACATGTAGATGTAATTGATGTATGATGAATATTGCATGTAATTTAATCAGAAATAGTAACTCAAGGCCGTTCACGATCTCATTAGTAATTGATAGGATTCTTAAATTAGCAAATCTGCACTTTTACATCATTCCCTAGATACTAATTTTGTCCTAGCATTTTACAACTTGATGTGGACACAACTTTATTGAGTACGTATCAAGAAAACAAGTCTATTCAATATATCTTGTTACCTTATTTAAAAGCACTAAATATTACTCAGAAAATAGTCTACTTCAATGCTTAAAAGCATTTACAAGTAAGGCTACATCTACAGACCTGTATTTGTTGAACGTTCCATAATATTCTACTATGGGTAGTTTAAATAGGTCATGATATTTTATCATATTATGTCATTAGCAATATAATTGGAACCAACAAATATAGTATTATGCAAAGTCAAATTTTGCAGCAATTAGCACATTAGGGCATATTTTGAAATCATTTTGTTGAACAATTTATGCACGAAACGTTCTGTAACATTTTTACATTTTAAATAATAATAATAATGGGGTTTTTATAGCGCTTTTTACTATGTTTGCAAAGTGCTGTCGCCAATTATAATTACGCTGCCATCAGGAAACCGTCACATTCAATTTTGCTTCAACTAGGGTGGCTGCATGGACAATGTACACACCCTATCTGCACTTAGAATGTAATGTTCCCCATAACAGCTCCCCAATATTGCTTGGGTCGCCGTAGCATTCAAGATTAAATAGCTTACCCAAGGACATAACCCGTTGGCCGTAGCGGGGCTCGAACTCGCGACCTACTGATTCAGAGTCCTGCACTGTTCCACTAGACCACAAGAGCTCTCTTAAAATTTTCAGGATACTCCTGTGTATCAATGCAAAACTGTGTTTAAGTTATGTGACAATTATGATTTTGTAGTGGATATGTACAAACAAACATGATATTGGATATCGATTTTCATTGTGATCCACTGTTGTTGTCTTTTTCAGTGAACCAAATGATTCCATTGAATTGGAGGAATTGAACACCAACAAACGAAGCATAACCCCACCAGGCCACAGTTCCCATGTTTCCTATGCAGATGATCTAGAGAAGGTAAAGTAATACCACACACTAGTTCAGAACTGCTTTGATTATTGAAAACTGGGGATAGAAATATGCATTAAATATTGTGCCATACCAAAATATAAAGAGTATTGATCATATGTTAAAATGCTGCATTTTTACCAAGTCAAATTGATACATCAAATTTGGTCAGATTTTTGAATTGTTCACAATTAAAATACGGAATGTAACAATGATCTTAGTGCAATTTGAAAGTGATGAGAAGAAAAGGCTTGCTTTAAATACTACCTTGATTGTGAAGGAACAAACAAAGTTCACACTGTACTAAAGTTTGGTTTTGGTAGGGGTGTACCACTGGGAAATTTGAAGTACCACACATGTATATACCAATTTTCAACAAAAAAGCACCCATCCATAGACGAAATTCCCCAAATTTTGAGTCAAATTTATTCAAAAATTGAAATTTTCCTCGCTAATTTGGCTTGATTTTGTTTGAAATTTAGAAAGAATCCAAACTTTGGGCCATTTTGGCGCAAATTTTACAAAATTGTGAAAAAACAGACCTTTATAAAAATACCACATTTTGCAAAGAAAAGGGACCCATTGGCATACCAGACAGCCTGATTTTGCTATCCAATTTATGGCACATCCTCGTAATCACTTTTGTGCTAAGTACCCCTCCCCGGGACTAACATCCTTTATGAATAGAGCATACATGGATTTTCATCAATGTGCAATGTTTCACACACAGTATGTGTTATTGATTGTGCTACCAGTATTGGTATGTATACAAACAAATAAAATGACTCCTTGAGTCAAAAAGCATAGCAAGTGCATATTGAAGCAATATTAAAAAAAAAAAAAAACATTTGTTTACATGCCCAATTGCCCATTGCCCATTTGATTAATGAACGGCATAAATTAATAATAAGTCTTATAAAATAATTTCTTTCAATTTTCTCAAAAATGTAATGGACTTTGGTATTTAATTGATATGGAAGATAGGCAATCTTGAAAAGTGGAAAATATTCTTGGAAATAAATAGTCTCCTCTAAGATTCTTAGAAGAATGTTTTGTTACTACGTATGGTTTTAGCATCAAAATTTTAATCAAGCTAAAATTCAATTACCTGAAATGCCTTCATATACCTGATCTGATCGTGGGTTTATTAAATAACAACGCATGGTTTGTTTGCAAAACAGCGTGACTTCAAATTGATTAAATCTTGAGTTGAAAGTAATTGGAATTGACAACTGTTGAGGAGATAACATGACGGTTGATAACATTGTGAATATATTAGATACTTGCTGTCACAACATATGTCAAAATGAAATGGGTTTTATTGCACTGTTTCTCATCTCAACTGCTTTTCAATTAAATACCCACAATGCATTTCTTATATGAAAAGAGCACACAGATGTGGCATGTAGGTCTATTTATTTACCATTCAGTAATATGGAAATAAGCAAGCATTGGTGACATATCTATTTTTGTTCCTATGCTGTAACCATACTGTAGGTTATTGAAATGATAATGACTGTCTGTCTAGCCGTTGTAATAATGGTGTTCTGGTCATCACGTAGAAGACTGAACTTGCCATTAATTGTCTTAGCAAGAAATTCATATTTTGTGACAACTGTAATATTTGATGTATAACATATACCCTATGGTGAAGCACAATGAAATAATAAAGCTTTTACAGAGCGCTACTTAATTTGTGAACAAATTCTCATAGTGCTGCTGCTGCCTATTATTACGCTGCCATCAATAATCCGTCACAATCAGTGAACTTCAAGTTAATGATCCAATGAAATGTCACAATATTGATACAATTTCAAAAGTAAATTATTAATTCTTTAGAGCAACTTGGAATAAAACCCAAAGAAAGCTAATTAATGCTTACAACTAGTTAAAAGTTAAAAAGGGTTGGGTGAAAGGGGGGGTGTAGAAGCAGGTAAGGATGTGGTGTTGTATGGATGAGGTATGTACATAGTGCATCAATTTTTGCCATAACTTTTCATTAAAATAATCTATTGAAATATGATCATTTTAGTTTGATTTAAAAAAAAAATGAAGATTAATGTACTCAAATAAAGTAATAAATTAACTGTAATAATCACTCACTACATGTAGGTTTAAGGTTGGCATGGATGAGGTGGGTGAGACGTGATGCAAATTGCCCCACCTTAAGAAAATATTATATATGGGGATGTGTTAAAATTGTAGTCTATTGGGTGCATATAATGGTATTCATACTGTACATTTATGTTGATTAAGGAAGTGTTCACACGTAAGAATTTGGTCATGACTATATTCCAGCTTGTGAGCTACTCACGAGCAAATTCCCAGTGTGAACGCAATAATAGAAAGTGTCTCACTCGTGACTAAAAGTGAGACGCATCACTAGTTTTAACGCACAAAATGTGTCCATGTGTGAACGCAACTGCTAAGTGGTCTCGCTATGGAGCTGCTCACAATTAGTCACGACTCATATGTGTGAACACAGCCTTAGATTACCTGCGTAATGCATTGTTTAACTCAAGTGTAATGAGTACGACCATCAGTTTTGACTCTGCGAACGGAAAAACTCAATCTCCAAAATACTTTAGGGCATTATTAGGCAGCTATCTTTTGATATCATTTGTTATGGGAATTAACAGTTAACTGTGTGTTTGTATTCCAGGCTGGTCCTTTAGATGCCAATGGTAACCTTGGTAGCAGTAGCATCCAGGTGGAGATTCATCCTCAGAAGACAGAGTCCATCAGTTCAGAGGATAACATCCTTAAAGATGCACTTAGCACTCTAGACACCATAGAAAAGAACCTCAACTTAGACAGCTTGTCACCACTAGATACAGAGCTTCCTTTATCACATAACAATGAACCCAAAGGTAAACAAATGTATGATGAAGAGTGTTATTGTGGGAGCGCAGTTCTAAAGTTATGATGCTCTTGAAAGTAACAAAGTCAGCATTTTCAGATAAAAGATATTTAATAAATATTGTCATTTTCTTATAATTTTGAAATAATAAAATAAAAACTTTTAGCAAGTGTAACATAACACATCAATGTCGGTAGAAGCTTGACTAACTTTATGAAGTGTGACAAATAAAAGCACCGAAAGATAAAGAACATTGACAAATAGAATAGCGAAACCCTTTTTAGCTGATGTTGAAACTACTAATGCCATGTTCCAAAGAAAAGACCAATCAGAGTGTTCTCAGTAATTTAAATGTTTGCATTCTTGATTAATGGATTTTCATGGCACATGGACACAATGATTACTTGGGTAAATGGTCACATAAGGTCTTGTATCCATTGGCTCCCATATGAAGTGTGCCCTTGCTTGTTTTCTATTGTTCGTAATTGTGCGGCGCTACACAGACAATAAACTTTGTTCGGCTTAGTGATCATATCATTGACCTGATGCCGGCAGATGATTCATATGACTTGGCAACACCAACAATCAACATGTTCATACTTTGTGAGCACCAGGTCATAGGAATATCTGCCGTACACAAGACAATTGTATAATCACTAAGCAGAACGATCTTAATTGTCTATGTTGCGCCACACAATTATAAACAATGGCAAACGAGACAAGGGCACACGGTATACTCCATTGTCTCCATTGGTCACGCCCTAAACACAGGGAACATCTGTTGTACACAAGTCACTGATACAGCAAAGGTTTATTGTGTATGTGGTGAGTGACGATTGGGAAAAATGGAACATGGAACAAGGGCATATGGCACAGGGGAACAGCCAATGGATACAGGGCCTAAAACATCAAGGTGCAGTGGTTAAGGGCATTCGTGGTCAAGTTTGATGGGAACAAATTTTACACATCACATTATTATGAATTGTTGAAATTTAAAGAAGTGATATTTTTCTTTGTAATTTCAGAATCTGCAGTGGACGGTTTTAGTGATGCTGTCCTTGGTCACATAGCATTAGGTCAGGAAGGTACATCAAAAGGGACTACTCCGCACAAAGAATCTGCCAGATATACAGGTAAGGCCAGCCCACTTTATTTTCAGTGTAATTTGAAGGAGGTAGTAGTAGTAGTAGAGTGATCATGATTTATGGCGTACTCAGAGTGTGATGGTTTCTCTTGATGGACTTTGCTTGATCATTAATTTCTGTATGGTGCGTTATTCATGTGCTGCGCATAACCATACCAAACCCCTGCCAAACTCTGCCAAAAGACCATGTGTCAATGAATTTTAAGAGATGGATATTGACGGACTTTGAATAAACCATTTTATTATGCCTCCGCCAGAGGCATTATGTTTTCTGGTTGTCCGTCCGTCCGTCCAGGGCTCATTTCTCGCAACTGGTGTGGCGTATAGCGATGCAAGTCGGTGGAGTGGTGGTCAGGCTGGCTAGTAACTTTCTCTGAAAGTTTTGGTGCTAAATATGCAAATTTAGTCGTTTTTTAAGCAGAAAATATGCGATTTTTTTTTCATCTGTCCGTCCGTCCGGGCTCGTTTCTCAGAACTGGTGAGACGTGGAGCGATGCA
>JXSR01S006670.1:129049-140527 GCA_000969725.1 Ophiothrix spiculata
TAAGCACAATGGTCATACTAATATATTCTCTGCAAATTTTTAGAAACAAATACTGACACTTCTACAACAATGTGAAGATTGCTGCACATGTCAAAATAATCTTGATTGCAATTTTGTCATTTGTTCACACAGATGCTGCTCAGATCATGTGGTTTGAGAAGGGCTATGTCCGTGCAGGATTCTTAGAGAGGAATATTCTGTTTCCATTGGTGTTTATTAGTGGTGTAACTACCTCAGCTCCGTACATTGCTATGCAATTTGGAGTGTTGTAAGTATAGTCTCACTTTTTAACCGTAACCCTGGCACACCAAAGTGCATAAAATCCAAGACTACACAGAAAAACAGGCAAGCTATTCAGTCCTAGCTCATACAGCAAAATACAAGGTCTGTGTGTGAGTCATGCATGAACTTGAACTTGAACCTGCAAAGACTGTTCTTGTAATCCTACACCATGCAGCTCAGAATGTAATGCTGTATGCTTAAAAAATGATTGTATTGTCATTGTATGGTCCAGTGACGTTAGGGTTAAACTTGGTGATAATGTAAAGAGGTAAGTCCACTCTGGTTACATGGCCTGATACTGACCTTTACACCTGCTAGGGTATTAAAGGTACAAAATATTTACAAATAAATACTTTTTGGCATACTAGTACAGTAGGCTTTTGTTGTTCAAGTTATTTTCTCAACTTTTTAAAGAAATTGCTTATTAAGGTAAAATGTTTGACAAAACCCCTTTATGCTTAATTATTTTTTATTGAATCATAATTTACCCTTAACATAGCATCCTATTCTCTGTCAAATAAGACTAATCTAGTGTCTCCTTACATAAGTTCATCAGGTTTGTTGACAAATTAAGATAATAAGATTCCTTCTTCAAAACCAGTATATAGACTTACGTTTGACAGTTTCGTACACTCGGGTCAGTATACTTCATCAGATATGTGATGATCCAGCTTCTGACTTTCAACGACAGCCTGTTTGTGGCGTCCTTCCAGGAGATGATGACGTCAAAAGAGGATCATAGATATAACTTAGAAGTGGATAAGGTAATGCAAGATTGCACCACATACGTGAATCAATTTGGATTACAAAGAGAGCACCCCACACCATGAACAGAGCTGAGGGGGCCCACTTTCTAAGTCATGATCCTCTTTTAACGTCATCATCTCCTGGAAGGTCGTCACCAACAGGCTGTAGTCGGAAGTCAGAAGCTGGATCATCGCATATCTGATGAAGTATACTGACCGAGTATACGAAACTGTCAAACGTAAGTCTATATACTGGTTTTTGAAGAAGGAATCTTATCATAATCTAGTGCTTAGTTACACTCTAACCATATGACATTGCATGTTTGCTTCTTTGCAGTGGTGGTGCGTTGATTGTCACTATCTGTGGCATGAAACTCTTACGTAGTGCCTTTTCTGAGACAGGGCGTCAGTACCCCATACTGGTGTTCACTGTCCTGTACTTCTTGTTTGATAGCCAGGACGGCTTCTTCCAGCAAGAGAACGAATCAACTAAGCTGGATATGATGAATGAGGACAGAGAAATGCCAAATCTCCTCAAATATTTTGTCATTTACTATTTTATCATGTCTGTTATATTAACAAAGGTAAGCATGTAGGTAAATTATGAATGTTTTATTTGAGATTCTTTATCACTGAGTGTGATTTTGCTACCCAAATAAGGAATTTTAGCTATCCATTATGAGACAATACATGACAGTGCGGTCAGCTCAAGCAGCAGAGCCACGCGTTGAAAATCAAGGCGCGTTGAAGCTATTCGCCATTTCATGTTTGAACAGAGGTGTGCGTTTTTCAAATAATGAAATTCTTTGTTTTTGAGCGATAAATGTACATCATTTTTGGTTTACAAATCACACATATTTGTGACTTAAGAATGAGAATAAAAGATACAATTTATTGTATTGGCTGTCATCTATTGTCTCATTGGATGAAGTACATTATGAGCAGGGGTGGGGTAGGATGTGACGTCATCAGATTTTGAAACTCCTATTCAAAAACTTGAATTTTAACTAAAGCTCAAAAATGTCATTTTATGCCCTTACTTAGTGTATAAACATATGCTGATTTCAAAACCGTTGGGGTTGGGACATCGACCCCAGTAAAATTAAAAAGATATTCTGATTATTTAAAAAAACTTCTTTTTATTTACGCATTGATATATACGGTCGATACCGCTGATGAATACCCCATAAAAATTGAGTAAACAGGTAAATGGGCAATTTATTGCACGTCCTCCATCGTCTGATTATGAGATGATAGATGATGGGCAAAACAATAAAACAATAAATCATATCTATTATTCTCTAATTATATGTTTTTCAAAATGTTGCAAGTGCTGAAAGTTAACTCTTTCACTCCGGAATAAAATTTTCACCATCCATCCTATTTTAACGGATAGCCGTTCTGAGCGACTCACAGACACCTCACTTTATGATAGCATACAATTATTGTATAGCGCCAGGGTTGTTCTCTTTGCTAATAAAAATGGTAGCGCTAGATAGCTCTTTGTTTCAACTGCTTGCTGGTGAATTTTCGACCAATCTGGGCTTGTAGGTTTTTTTTAAAAGCAATTTGAAAAAATTGTTTCAAAGTAGAAATTCCGGGCAATCGTGTACACTTTTGCGAACCGCTCACGGCTGGAGTAAAAGAGTTAAGGTTGATGTAAAACACAAATCATTTGGAAGAATAGGTGTCAAATATTACTGTAAACATGAATATTTTCATGCTAAGTAATTTTCGCACCATGCTAATTTTGAATCATTTCTCACGCTTTAATTTTCACGCTTGTGAAATTTTTAATGTGTGGTAGTATAGACATCCCACCACTTTTCGCTGTACATTTATATTCGTGCTGGGTGAATTTAGCAAGAAAATTAAGCACAAAAATAAACCACTTATTCAGTAATCGAAAATGCAGTATATAAAGATGAATTGACATTGCTGTATTGCAACAGTCTTATATTTTTATAAAAATTATGCTTGCCAAATCCAGTAGACACTCACGGCACTTTAGCTTTTGCCTTTCCAACGGAAGGCTTGATCACAAGCGATCCAATCCACTGGTTTTCCCACGATGTTAATTTATGTCTACAATCCTACCAATGAAGCTATTTACCGAGTCTTATATTTTGTAAATCTTTAGTTAAATACATTTAAAGTTTCATGATAAAAAGGTAAATTGCATGAAAGATGTCATTCTTTTTAAGACCAGAACAGAGAAAGGTGATGATTGACCAGTTCATTAAATGATCAAACTATTATACTTCTCCAATAGTTCCTCCATGTTGTATGTGTTTTTGTCTCTTTTCAGTTGTATGAGTGGCTTCTGAAGCTCAAGTTTGTGTTTACCTACATTGCCCCATGGCAGATCACATGGGGGTCAGCATTCCATGCATTTGCTCAGCCTTTCAGTGTGCCTCGTATCCTTTAATACTTGATTAGGCCTAAAAAAATTGTTTGTTTGCCGTCTGGTGAAAAATTAAAATTTTGGGTTGGTCGGTCAATTTTTTTACACTCTAATAAATTTTCATTTTTCATGTCGTTCCAATGATTTTATTATGAATACCAAGCAGTAAAGGGCTTAACCCTTGTCTTACCAAGGGGGGGGGGGGTGGTTACCACCCCCCCTAACGGATGATTCCCTGTTGCATTAAAACGCAAACGAATATGACCTAGGGGTTTTGGGTAGTTGTAAGTTCATCCTTTGCGGTCATTTCAGCGAAAAAAATCGTAGGTACCACCTTTAGGGGGGTCAGGGTACCTCGTCAAAGTCGGAAGGTAGGGGGGGTGGTTGCCACCTGAGAAAATTTTAAGTCGCCATTTTGAAAAATATCTGCATGGTATTCACCTTAAACTTACAGAACATATTTGAAACACCATTTCCCTTCCTTATAAGCAAAAAACCCGACAAAATTCCGATATTTAGAACTTTTACAGCAAAAAATCGATTTTGTGCCCATTTTTGCCCAAAATCGTGATTTTTCCGACTCGGAAGTACTTATAACGTCATAATTACGTAACGCCTTGGCCGATTTACATGATTTTGGTATCAATGGATAGAGGAGACCCTACCCTATACTATGGTATAAAGCAAAGCAACTTTTAGCACTCCAATTTCAATTTCATAGGGGGGGGTAACAAACGTTACAAAATATACGTTGGTAAGACAAGGGTTAATCAACACGCATTTTGTACACTAAACATGAAACTTTGTACTCCTTAATTTTAAATTGAAGAGTGTTTTTCCAAAACTCACTTAGTCCAATAGCTGCCACATTTTATATTTAGATAGATTATAAATCTATTATACTACTGGTTTTGTGAGTTGAATTTGTTGTCAAAGCTCAGTACAAATGACCAAAATTTATGTCATATTGATCAAAAATTTATACTAGCACTGCAGTGCACACACACAATAACATAATTTTTAAGAAACATGCTTAATCCCTGGACTTAGTGAGTTTAGGAAAAATCTGTTTCATTACTATTCTATAATGTCCCTTCAGGGCAGTGAACCGCAACCAAATGATCGTAGTCAGGATAAGAACGACTGACCCCTGCAGAATGAGGTAAAATGAGCGTTAGAACAATCTGGATAAAGTATATCGGATAAAAGCTATAGAATTTATTTAGCTTTATATGAGACATATATGTAGGCTGCTCTGGTAAAATGAGATGAACGTTGCAAATCTTCATTTTGAATAAATGGCATCTAAAGTAAAAATAGGGTGCAAAAGACAAATTTCGACATGTCATTTTTTTGACATAAAACACCTTCATGCATAATTGTTTAAAGTTTCTGGTTTCTCACAACATTGAATTTTAGCTCACCTTTGGGAAGCTTTCATCCAGCTTTACTCTTGGACGTCATCAGCCCCATAATAAACACGTGGGGGCGCTGTTTAGGTTTGGTTATTTTGAGCCACTAGCACCAGATGGTGCCAGACGGCTCAAAATAGAATTGTAAACTGCCGGCAAGTGGTATCGTTCGCCGTCTCTGTTCATGCATAATTGTTTACCCATATCTAAAGTTTTGAAGGTCAACGTTGCCAGGAAGTGCAATTATTCACGGTTAATTGATTGCATATTGCTATTATACACTGTAGTATTCGGTATCTTTGAAATCGATTTGCAGCTAATTTTTATTGCAATATATTCAATGGACTGCTTTTGATTTTGATCTCTAAATGAAAAATGGAGTAAGAAAGTGTGACATATTATATCATTCAAAAGCTGAGATTATAGATAATTAAAATAAGTTATAAACTCAATTTTGAAATTTGCAACTTTCCTCTCATTTTGCCAGAGCACCCCTCATGTATGTAGGAATTGTAACTTTTACTTGCAGGCTTATTTAGAACCAAAGTTGTTAACTTCATTTATAACAGATGGCAGTTCATCTATTGTATACAATGACAATTTGCTAAATTTATAAGATATGTTTTCCAAGATACCATAGATACCTTTCCTTGACCAGTGTTACCTCAGATTCCGCTATGCTATTCCTGCAAACTCTCATCTCAGCATTCTTTTCTACACCTCTCAATCCGGTTCTTGGCAGTGCAATATTTATCACATCCTATGTGAGACCTATGAAGTTCTGGGAAAGAGACTACAAGTAAGTAGCAAGCGGCATAGATTAATGAAAGTCCAGATAGGAAACTTGTCTATTTGCACCCTTAAATGCCTAGACCGATGCTGCGCGAGTGCGTAGTGACTCTGCTGTGCGTTGTGTCGCGCGTTACTATTTCTTGACTACAACGCAATGCATCTTACATTTTGCCGCCAAATTGTGCGTAAGCAAAGAACAACGCTTGACTGGCTTGACAGCCGCATTCTCAGTCAAATTGCCATTTAGTTGCCAGAGTACGGCAAGCGGTATTTCAAATATGCTGTAAACCATGGAGGGAACTTAGTACAGAGGTGATTAAGGGGACAGCCGCAAACTTGGTTAGCAAATCAGGCTGTCTGGTACGCCAATGGGTCCTTTTTCTTTGCAAAATGTGGCATTTTGATGGGTCTGTTTTTCCAAATGTTCTGAAATTTGCACAAATTGTGGATTTTTTTCCTTTTTAAACAGAAATCAGGAAATTTGCGCCAAATTAGATTTAATATTTGTACCGCCCATGTATATACCAATTTTCAAGAAAAACTTACCCATTTATAAACCAAATGACCAAATTTGAATCAAATTTATACTTAAAATTCCCAAGGGGCACACCCATATAAAAAACAAACTTGAGTATCCCCTGTGGCTGTAAATGTATTAAATTTTGTGGGTTCTTATGTGCATTGCTACAAATGTAGGAGTGTAGTATTAATAAGCACATTATGATGAAAGAAGTTTTGAAAATAGTTTATATTGAGCAAGTTTGAATCGGGAGCCAGTATGAGCTCCTAGACCTTCCAAATGAAGCCCATTTATATAATAACAGGGTAATATATTGTACAGACTGGTAGTCAAAACTAGAAAAGTGTGTTGGGGTGGGGTGGGGGATTAACAGCAATTCAGCTCCTGATGAATAAAAATACCATCTAGAACCCTGTTTATGAGTTCATTCATAACACCAGGCTTACCAGTGTCTTGTTTCAATATTTTGTGTCCTTCTGTCATCTCATGGGAAAATCAATTCAAGATACTGGCCTTTTCACCTAGAAGAGAAGGGGTAATGTTTATTTAGGGGTCACTTCAAATCGCAACCGGCGGCTGACCGCCCGGAACCGGCGGTTCTGGGCGGTTGCCATTGTTCATAACAATAGCAACCGCCCGGAATCAGCGTTTGACCAGCGGTTCAGTTTTGTAGTGATCTGCTAGTCTACAGCTGTAGTCTTTTGCAGTGATTTTGTTCGTAATATTCCATTTTAGTTTCACTAGGTTAAAGCTTGTTTTCACTACTGACCAGTCTGTGTGACCAGTTGTGAAATTTACATGCAAGCGCACTTATACATTTACATGATACCAAGACACTGATGTTGTGTCTCATCTTTTTAATTTCAGTACTAAAAGAGTGGATCATTCAAATACCAGATTATCGACGCAACTAGATAAAAATCCAGGTAAGCAACATACCCTCTTTCTAGTCTTATCATTTAGTCAGATTTTTTTTAAATTTTGAAATAGACACTTGAAACATTGTGCAAATGCAGTTTTGACCCAAATATCTTGAGGCAAGTAATATAGACAGGACAGACAGGCTAAGGAAACCAGCAAATAAGAAAATATTTCCCGGGGAGGGCACTCACACATATTGGTGATATGGGTATGTGCCGCTTTGGAGACCCCCTTTTTCACGGCTGATCACCATTTTATAGCTCTGTATTTTCCTGAAATCGCCGTTCTCAAGACTCCTCAAGCAAAGCTGTCCGCTCTCTTTCCGCTCCCTACCTGTTACGGTTATTCATTAGCAGTGTGTTCAGGGGTCTAAAAACGCTGATTTTTAACAAAAAGGGTTGTTTTTTTAAACGAAACACAAAATGTCTGCATAGAGGTGTGTTTTACCTATAATCTTGACCAATACAGTTCTGAAGACTCTACTTTTGCACTGAACTTCAGTTCCCAAGACCCTACATTTTCCGCGATTAAGAGTTCTCCTCAAGACCTTACTTTTTGCATGGCTGGTCTGTTCTCTAGCCTCTAAAATTTGTGCTACCCGTGGCAAACCCCTGTCAAAAAATAATAAAGTGAGTCCCCCCCCCCCCACCGTTATATTCCTCCCTCATCTCTACAAGAAATATGCACCTGTTTTGCAAGGTTTTACCTCTTTCACCATCAGACACAATATCACAGAATGTTGACAGAAAATTGACCAGAAATGAAATAAATCTAGATATTTTGACTTGATTTCAGGCGCTGATGACAACAACCTCAATTCCATTTTCTATGAGCATCTAACCCGTTCTCTCCAAGAGAGCCTGTGTGGTGATTTGACTATGGGACGATGGGGCACCGTTATGTCTGGTGACTGCTACATCTTGGCATCAGATTATCTCAATGCATTAGTACATATCGTTGAAATGGGTAATGGCCTGGTCACATTTCAACTCAGAGGATTGGAGTTCAGAGGTAGGTTACAGGTTTTTATCCCTGATAGCTTTATTGGCTGTTATATTAAGGATGATCACAGAGATTTACAGAAATAACACCAGATAATGGATAACATGTCACAAGGAATTGGCTTTAATGCTGCTTTCATACTAATGTCGCTTTGCAGCTTTGTTGCTGCACTACGCCAAATATGGGCATAAATTTGTCGCTTCCGGTTGTCGCAGCGGCAAAGCTACAATGTCGCTGATGTTATCGATATCGGCAAAATTTTGCCGCACGACATCGCTTTGCAAGTTGAATTCAATTAGACTTTTCAAAGCAGCAAAGCGACAAAGCTGCAAAGATACAAAAGTGTGAAACGAAGCAGACGACTGGAGCTACAAAGCTGCTACAAAGCTGCAAAGCGACATTAGTATGAAAGCAGCATAACCCTTGTTCTCCAAAGGGAGGGTTGTGGCAACCCCCCTTAAGATTTTCTTCCCGCTACATAGAAACGCAAAAGCAACCGACCCCAGGCATTTGGGTAATCTCTTTTATATCCTTTGCGGTCATTTTGATGGAAAAAATTAGGGGTAACACTCAAGGTGGGGTTAGGGTAGGCTGTCAAAGTTGGGGTGTAGGGGAGGGGGTTGGGGAATCCCAGAAATGTTTAAGTCGCCATTTTGAAAAATATATGCATGTTATAAGACTCAAACTTACAAGATATGTTAGAATAATCATTTTCCTTATTTATTAGCAAAAAAACCTGATGAAAATCCGATATTTAAAATTTTGATTTTAGCCTGATTTTTTGATCCGAAAGTATTATTTTTATGACGTCATAATTACTCAACGCCTTGGCTAATTTGGATGATCTTGGTTTCGTTGCATAGGGGAGGATCATACAAATCTATCAATAGCAAAACAAAGTTCATAGGCAAGGCGGTTTAGATAGGTCATTCTCGTCATAGACATAAAGCTTCAGTATGTCTGTGGTTAACATTGTAAACACTAAAAAATTGGTCACACTTATGACATTGGTCATGTATAATTTATTCACTCACATAGGGCACACATGTGCCTCAACCTAAGTTAACTTTTAATTTCAACCGTCAATGACCCTTTATAACCCCTAGATGACGTTTGACCTATTCAAATAGGAGCCATTCATATGCCCTTACCCAAGGACCTGCCACCACCATCAAAGGTCATTGACCATTAATGACCCCTAGATGACCATTGCCCCACTCACATAGGGCTCACATGTTTGCTACTGTCCAAGACACCATTTAGGGATCAAGTCATCCACAAAGTATTTTTGTAAAGTTATGGGCTATTTATTACCTGTAAAACAACTTTCGTTGCACATTTCTGTTATGTCTGATGATTTATTTTAACCTAGGAACATATTGCCAACAAAGAGAAGTAGAAGCAATAACAGAAGGCGTGGATGAAGATGATGGTAAGGCTCTCAATTGGTACTATTATCCTCCTGTGTGAAAATCATGTATGCTAAGCAATGCACATACATGTAAAGGTTTTACAATTAAGAAAGTTCTCATAGACAAAAGGGCTAAGCAATTTAAGAGGTGTGATGACAAAATAAGCAGAAATGAGTTTCATGGACAAGTGAAACGTAAATTTAAAACATTAAAAAGTGCTGATTATATAAACGACATTTAGGTTCAAAGTGTATTTTGATTTTTTTTTTATTAGATTTGATAAGATTAAGGGAGGTCGGAGCCTCACGATTTCTTAAAATTTATTTGATCATAACTTGAAAACTAATGAAGTAAACTATATAAAAATATACATTTTTAGAAAGGGAATTTCACAAGGAATCTATTTCTAGCATCAGATTCTTGATTTAAGAATTTGTATTTTAGTAAATCACCAAAAACAAGTTATTTTGCCAAAAAAATTTGAACAAGCCTAGTAAAAATATTATTCGGCCAAAATGTTCAAAAATAGGTATAATTCATCTATATCGATACTTCTAGGGAATATTTTCTCAATTTTTTTGTTTACAACCCTAGTTTTGAAAATTTTGGTCCGAATAGGCCAAAAATTCATTTTCCCCCCCCAAAATCATGATTTTTGGTAGTTTTTTTGCACTTTTTGACCATTTTTATGAAAACTAAGAAGTTAAATCAAAAATTTGAGAAATGTTCCTTATAATTATCGATTTAGATGATTTTTACTTATTTTGGAAGATTTTTGCCAAATAATACTTTTTCTAGGCTTGTTCCTTGTTAAATGTCCTTTCTAAATTTATGTAGTTTACTTTATTAGTTTTCAAGTTATGATAAAATACAATTTTTAGCGATTGTGAGGCTCCTACCTCCCTTAAATTGGATTTCCCAGATTGACTGACAGAATGGAATACAGACTTCTGCACTTTTCAATTCTTTGTTATTTTCAGGTTGCTGTTGTTGTGAACCTGGACACCTTCCTCATTTCTTGTCAGCAAATGCAGCATTTAGCCAGCGTTGGTTAGCGTGGGAAGTGACAGCCAGTAAATATGTATTGCAAGGCTATAGCATCTCAGATAACTGTGCTGCCTCAATGCTGCAGGTCTTTGATCTACGCAAGATACTCATCACCTATTATGTCAAGGTAAGAATGGTCCAAGTCTACCTATCATTTAAGGCTGGGTAGACCTTAAACTAGCATGAATTGTTTTTGTACTCTAACTCTCAAACTTATTGAATAAACCATATAAGAGCATACAATTTTAGAAGCGTATTTTTAACCCGAACATATTGGTGATATCAGTTTTTAACAAAAATGTTGATTTTGGCAAAAAATGCCAAAAACCATATTTTTTTGCCTGCAAAATTTCTAGAAAAGCCTAACTAAAATTTGCATTTGTGAAATTTTGAATTTGTTTGCTTTTTTGAATTTAGAAACAAATGTCTAGGAAGGGTTTTTGTCTCGCCTGAAAATTTTCAGTAAGAGACATACCATTCCTTAAAACTGTCCGCCGTTCGCTGTCCGCATTTTCTTGTCCGGAGCAAATCTCGGAAACCATATGTCCTATGTAGATGATATTTGGTGAGTGGGAAGGGTTGAAGCTGAACTGGCGCTGCGTACAATTTGAACGCAAACTATGCATATAAAGTACCTAATTTGCATAATTTATGCGTAATTTTTAATTTTAAGTATATCTCCTAAACCGTAAGGGCTATGGTAATGAAACTTGGTGACATGAAGGGGTTCGGGATTAGCACACGCGACACGCCTTTTTGGGGGGTGCGGTGTAGGTCATTCAAGTTCAAAAGGTCATTTGAGGACAAATTTTTAAAATTATCCAAAAAGTTGACCTGAGGTCATCCGAGGTCATTTTGAGGTCAAGCTCATAACTCATGAACCCCTGACCCCACTTGGATTAAACTTAGACCATAGAAAGTACTTGACCCAAGGTCAAGG
>JXSR01S006672.1:16178-26822 GCA_000969725.1 Ophiothrix spiculata
AAAGTTTGATGTAGAGAATTCCATAGAAAGTTAGCAGCCATTGTTGAATGTAAGATAAGCAGGAAGTCGCAATCAATAATAATCAATAGAGGTTATCAATAGAATCCAATACATAGAGTTGTATACAGTCAAATATATATCCAAGAAGTCCCAATTTTCAGATAAATTGCAGTAAAATACATAAAATCCAGTGATAAAATGATGAAACAAATTATATATATAGCATCCTTGTGTTAATACCCATACATTGGTATAAATTTCAAATAGTAAATCAAATATTTAACTGCTCAAACTTGAGTAATTATGGAGAGCATTGGAGAGCACATGTGCACATGTCAAGCAGCACAACATGGCAAGTTTCATTTTAAAAGAAAGGTAAATCTAAATTACAATGATTAACATGGGACGATGGATGGTTGTATTTTCTATGTTTTATTGAAATAGCAAACACATTTTTAAATAATAATACTGTTTACTTTCTTTACAATTATATTCTAATCATTGTCGTGTATGAATTAGATTAATAACTGCTCTTTACTTGGCGCTAGTGAAATTGTACAAAAATAATGCACCTTGTGCTGAAGTCGAAGTTGTCCAACTGACTCAGCTGCGCCTCATGATTGTGGACAACTCCAACTTCAACACACGGTGGATTATTGTTGTACAATTTCACTCGCGTCAAGTAATACGCAGTTATTAATCAATAAATCAATGACGACACTGCCAAGATGTAAGAATTATCAGGCCCTTCAATTATACACACTTTTGATTTGATATTGCATGAAATTGTTTTTTCCATATTTCACCATTAAAGGTTGGAAAAGAGATCCTTGGCTAAAAAGGCTCTACTCTGTGTCTGAAGCAAAATGTCTTTTAAAGAACTTACATTAAGTTGATTCCCTCAACATGGGATTGATATAGGATGAAGCAATAAACAGTCATAGAGCAATTACATTGAACACTCTACTACAAACAGAAGCAAACATTTCTTAGTTTCAAAACAAAAAGATGAAAGCACACAGTAAAATTTTAATTCAATTTTCCTAAAATTAGACTGGATAATGGGCATGAGACAAGGTCTTAAGGCTGGGGTAGACCTTCAAATGGCATAAACCATTTTAGTGCTCTAAATTTCAAACTAATTGCATAAACTATATAAAAGTATACATTTTTAGAAGCGGATTTTTAGGTTAAAAAAAATGCAAAAATCCCACCGCTGCCACAAAAATGACAATTTTTGGCCTATTTTTTGCATTTTTTCAAAAAATAAAATACAAATCAAAAATTTGAGAAAACCGTTCCTAGACATTTGTTTCAAAATTCCAAAAAGCTAAAAAGTTCAAAATTTCATGAATGCAAATTTTAGTTAGGCTTTCCAGAAATTTTGGGGCAAAAAATATGGTTTTGGGCATTTTTTGCCAAAATTGACTTTTTTGGTCAAAAACTGATATCATCATCATGTTCAAAGTCAAAACTCGGCTTCTAAAAATTGTATACTTTTATAAAGTTTATGCAATTAGTTTGAAAGTTAGAGTACAAAAACCATTTATGCCATTTGAAGGTCTACCCCAGCCTTAAATTGAACATCTCAGAATAAGAAAAGTACTTAAAACATACATTTAGCAAATCATTGTGATTCCTTCAGACAAGAGAATGTGTTTCAGTAGTACACTTATTTCTTTAATAAATTCAACAACTCACTGTATCTCTTTTTACAGGAGCGTACCGTTGTTAATTTCTGATGAATCCACAGTCGATATTCAAATTAGCGCAACATGCACGGCATGGCGTTTACGGAAGTGCATTTACGCAGTATGCACTGCTAATCCCGCGTCGGGCACTTATACTACGTGTAAAACCCTGGTGTTTGGGGAAAAAATAACGTCAAAGCAGCAAACATTCACAAATTAGCACTTTGCATGCTAAATATTTTTATGAAGATGAGTAGGCTTATTATAATAATAAAAACTGGTTTTTGTATAGCAATTTTCCATTTAGATCAAACCGCTCATGATTCGCTGCAGGTAGATCGTCACAATCATTTCACTTCATTTAGGCGTTTTGCAGCCTTTTCAAGCACATATCCTATCGGTAGTTAGATTGTAATATGTACCTTTTATGCAGCTTCCCATCCTGGGTGGGGGCAGACTATGGTGGACAAATCTGGTGACAGTTTTAAGTGCAGGAGGAAGACCGGAGTACCCGGAGAAAACCTGCGGAAGCGAGTATGGACTGAAAACCAAATGCACATACAGCAACTGGACCGGGGATCGAACCCACGACAGTCCTCTGGGCTCATTGGTGCAAAGCGAGAGAAGTACCGCTGCGCTAACCCGCTTCCCCTATCTGTTCAATTGAAAACATTTAGAATTTAATTCATACGTTTCCAGGAAGGGTTTCGTTGTTGAAAGGGATTCAAACACGCCACAGAGTTGTTCATCACGAATCAATAACTCTGTATCCGATGCGTCTGAGTTTCCACCCTCGCGCGATAAAAGTATGCAGACGCATGGATGCATCGTTGTTGATACGCAATGAACAACTCTGTGGCATGTTTGAATCCCTAATTGTATCATAAGCCAACATATAATTCCTTTATCTTTGGAAACAAAACTATTGACTGAAGAGGGCCAACCAGCATCAAAGAAATAGCCTACGACGAATTAAAGCTTTACTACAATTTTGATTAGTGTCTAAAATGCAATAGACACACTTAAGACCTGGGACTAATAATACTAAAAGGGACTGGAATCGTTAGTGAATTATCGACTTTTTCCACACCTGGACTGTCACGCTATTATTATGATAATAAGTTAAATCGAGCGAGGGAGTTGACATTTCACTTCTTTGTTTACCACAGAGAAACAAAGATGACACTGAGTTCAAAACATGGCCCCAATTAGTGTAACATGCAACGGAATATGTGGACAAAAACAAGGACACATGATGAAGAATGCTGTACACCTCAAAGAAATGATCTGAAAGTTTTTAACCATACTAGTACAATGCTTAATTATCATAGATTGTACTCCAAAAAGAATACTTTCAAGTAATCAATCAATCAATCAATGATACAAGTACTTGCATAACATGCATACCCCATGAAGGAGTCTATTCGTACAGGGGACCTACGGCTTTACGAGACTGTCCGACCACGGAGCAAGTAGAGTAAAGTTTCTTGCTCAAGGAAACAAGGAGACGAAAACCGCCTGGCCCGGTAATGTGACCAGTTTGGCACAAAATGGCGATAATGAAATGCGCTGTAGTACCGCATACGATCAAATGCTGAGCAAAGCCGTATCAGATGTCCAGAGCGATCGATACCAAGACAATCAAAGAATTCACTCACGATTCCAGTCCCTTTTAGTATTATTAGTCCCAGCTAAAGATAGTGTTCCCTCCAAGCTTTTTGAGCTTTCGCCAATTTGAACAGTTTGGGCAAAGTTGATGAGGTGTTTGCGCCAAAATCAAGAATTGAAGCTGAAAATTGACATTTCAGAAACCTGTTGTGCAATTTTCCAAGCTCCTGCGCCAAATATCGCACCATACAGCCTTAGCACGAACACAGGCTAAAGGAATGGTGGATTTTCTTTACTTACGCCACATAGTTGTTTTTCACCGCCTCCTCCTTGAGCACCAGCACACCAGCAGTAAGGTACTTGGCTTCAGAGATCAACTCAAATAGCGCACCATACGGCCTTAGAACGGACACAGGCTAAAGGAATGGTAGATTTTCTTTACTTACGCCACATAGTTGTTTTTCACCGCCTCCTCCTTGAGCACCAGCACACCAGCAGCTTCAGGAATCTCAAGATTCATCTTGGTCAGGTATTTGGCTTCAGAGATCAACTCAAATACTTGCGGGTCAAAGTTGACAAACAATTCCTTGGTTTCTGGGTGTCGTACTAGCAGGGAAGAGTTGAGACCGGAGCGGATGGTGTCGACTGCACGGAACCAGCCACGATGGTACAGCAACTGGAGTAGATACAAGTAAGAGTTGAAGTTAATTACCAGTAGATAGCATGAAAAAACATGGCTAAAATTATTACAAGGAAAAAGTGACATTGTCCTATAATAAATCTTTTAAACTGTGAAAAATGTTGCTACTGATTCTGAATCTTGCATTATTCCACAAACCCACAGAAGCCCCCAAGTAATGATTATACTGATCCTTTGGCATTTACCAAGTCAATTATACATTCACATCATGCAATTCTAATGATGGTCTCATATCATAAAAACAACATTAGTCACAAACACATTATGTTTGTTAAACTATCTAACTGGGGCCTTATTACCTCTATATCGATGTTGACTTGAAACTAATTGCATACCTTTCGTAAGAATGGGACGACCCAATACCATATAACACCCCTAAAATAAAATGGACTAGTCCATGACCCCAGGTCACCGCTTGACGCCATCATATCTGCCTCACTCTTTGTGTCAGTTTCTGAATCTTTAGAAACACTGCCCCTTAATAAATTAAAAAAGCTGTCCCTTAATTTACATAACTGTCTCTTATAATGTCTTTTTATTTCTGCCTAGTGAAAATCAAGCGAACCTTAGAATATTCAACAGCAGTGATACATGTCAAACTGATTAGTAAACAAAATATTCTACCAAATTGTCTCTGTCATTACTTACTTCATATTCAAGTAGTACAGATGCCATCTTGTTGAAATTCCTGATGATTTTCTTGGCTTCACCAGTCTAGAAAGCAGATGGATGAAATGAAAAAAATGTCTAGATTTAAAAATTATACAATTTTTTTGTGCAATAAATTAACAACTTCCCCACTTCAAACAGATAGCGCAACCCGAGATCTACTTCCTTATTGCCTCTATGAACTTAGAGCTTTTTAGCTGATAAGATACAAGACCCCTTGGTTGATATCTGTGACAGATATAAAACATTTGTTGCAAATCTTTTGATAGTAAACATAAGAAGAATTATATTTCATAATAGGTATTTGCATATTTAGTGAAACTATTATTATGCACTAAAACATTTTGGCATGATCATTTTGACACTCTAAATGCTGAGCTACAATAAGTTTAGAATTAGGTTACACAGCTGCTTCCAGAACCCACAAATGTTCAATTTGTTTTTGATGTGTTTTGGGGTCCAGTACTAAGGGACACAATCAATTTAGACCCAAGCAAATCGCCTGAGCCGAGCAAGGACGAGCCGAGGTATTTGGCCTGAGCCAATTCAATGCCTGGGACGACATTCATTATGAATTAGATCGTTTCGTACCTATTGATGTTATTAATTGTTCATTATAACACATGAGCTTTTTGCCGCAGATGCGTGAAATGCAAAGACAAGACGATAAATTGCTTGGCTTAATGGCTCGGGTGGCCCGAGCGATCACTCGTCCCTAAATTGATTATGTCCCTAACTCAAGCTTGCTCTCTATGTGAAAAAAACCAAAATAACAGCGTGATCTGTTTCTACTAAACCACTTATGCAAAAGTGTAAAATGAGAAATATTAAAGCTTCCATTCAGCTTGACCTACTTCAGGCTTCTTGATTCAAGTCAAGGTTAACACACTCAGGGGGTAAAGTAACATGTGTTCTGTTTCCTAGATACAACATCTTGCAAGTATTTTTTTTTTCTGACATATAACTTGACTTACCCTAAGAATTTCCGGCTTCTTCTTGAATGCCCTCATAGGATGATCAATCTTCCTGTACAACTGCCTAGCCCATGTGATCTTGCCAGCCACTGGAGGGAAGTTTCTTGGTACAGGAGGGTCATCCTTTCCCTTCTGGTAAAGCTTGCGCACTGTCTCTAAATCACGGCCGTAGTTGAAGAGGACCTTCATGTATTTGTCATTGAGACTCAGATGGTTGCCGGCTATTTTCTCAAACTTGGTGAGAATCTCTAGAGCTTTTTCAGTCTGTGGTAGATAAAGATAACGGTGTAAGTCATTTATTTATCTATCCTAAGAACTATTATCAAAATTAATTTTTTTTTGACAAACAATAATAATTTGCTTTGACAAGACAATTAAGGGTACTCAGTTCAATACAAATTATTCATCTGAACTTTTGATATGAGAGCAATAAATAAGTTTTAAAAAATAAAAATAAAAAATACTGGTTCTCGGAACCACACAATCTCCCTGGCCGACGCGTTCCCAAAAATATAGATTTTTTTACGATTTTCAGCCTAGCTTATAACTTGTCCTCATATATCCTTTGACCTTTGTTATGTGATCTTTGACCTCATCAACATATGAGGGTTCTTATATTATATCCAAAACCACGTTTGGAAGTTTAACTGTTCAAAATAGACCAAATTGACATTTCAGCCTATTTTACAACTTGGCATCATATGACCTTTAACCTTGGAATGTGACCTTTCACCACATTAACATATGAGGGTTCTTATATTATATCCATATATTATATCAAATCAGGATTTCAACTTTTCAAACGAAGCCAAATTGACAATTTCAGCCTATTTTGCAACTTAACCTCATGGCCTTAGTATGTGACCTTTGACCTCACCCACAACTGCGGGTTCCCCTGCTGCACCCATGATCCCAAGTTTGGTTTAAATCCATCGAAGTATGTTAACCCTTTTCACAACACTGACGACGATGACGCAGACAAGGACATCCTACAACACTGACGACGACAACGCAGATAAGGACATCCCACAACACTGACGACGACGACACAGACAAGGACATCCACTACTATGCCATAATCTCCCTTCTACTTTTCAAGCCAAGGAGATAAAATGAAATGTCTAGAAATCAAAGACAAATAATTTCCCTATAGCGATAAATTTACAGAACACATCATAAGGTGTACAGTGGAGAAGTGACTTACCGTGAGGGTTTTTTCAAACCATTGGTCTACAAAACTCTGCAGCTGGAAATGGATGCTATCAATTTGAGCACGGAACTCCATATAGTCATGGTCAAACTGTCAATACAAAAAATAGCACAGAATAAGACATACTCATCTAAGAATAAACCTTCAAAGGTTTGCTCAATGCGTTTTACAAAAACAGAGTCTGGTCTAATTGCTTTTGAATGAGTAATGTGCACTCCATCCCGTGCATATACAGTACGTTCCCTTTACTGCAATGCCTGTAACAATAACAGTTATATATCATCTTTCCCTTGAAAAATTAATATAGTGATTCTTGAATATATTTTGCAGCAAATATTTTTTTGCATGTCATGCAAGTACAGTGTATCATTGATTGATTGACTGATTGACTTGTAAAGATGCTACCTATACCTTCAATCTTTACCTCTCCGAAGACTAAACACCTCACAAAAGATAAGTTTACACTTAGTCTGACCCCCATAAATCCAAGTAAGAGCCCTCAAAGTCCAACGATGTTGACATATATGAAAAATATGGAATCTCAGCTCAATTTTGACCCCAAATTTGACACCATAAACCATTACCATCATTTTACAGTAGCCGTTTGAAAAATGTACCTCGATTTTCATTTCTCACATTTTGGGTATACCCGCAGTGTAATAGAGCATCACCACAATGCCTAGTGGAATCGATAGACAATCGGTGGTTTGTTTTGTTTGTTTTTTTCATTTTGTGTAGAGTACAGAGCTGCTGTTTTACCAATTTAAACACACACATGTAATTATCCTTTTGGATTTGCATAGCAGCTCTGTGCTCTACGCAAAATGAAAAAAAAATAACCTGATTGTTTATCGATTTCACTAGGCATTGTTGTGATGCTCTATTACACTGCGGGTATACCCAAAATGTGAGAAATGAAAATTGAGGTAAATTTTTCAAACGGCTAGTGTAAAATGATGGTAATGGTTTATGGTGTCAAATTTGGGGTCAAAATTTAGCTGAGATTCCATATTTTTCATATCTGTCAATATCGTTGGACTTTGAGGGCTCTTACTTGGATTTATGGGGGTCAGACTAAGTGTAAACTTATCTTTTGTGAGGTGTTTATTATGTTTAACAGCATCTGCTTTCAGCAATAACAGCACTAACATGACATGTCAAATTTGTCACTCACCTCTCCCTTTCTGTGATCAAGTACATCATAATTCTTCTTCTTGTATGTGGCTACAATGCCTTGGAATCTGACAAAGATGCTATCAGTGCCCTCAATCTTCACATCACCTAGTATATTCAGACTCTCCATAGTGTTCACCATATCAGCAATGCGCTCCAGACGCTTACAAAACGTGTCAAACTTCCCAAAAATGTAATTCTCACTGAAATGACAAATAATAACATTTATATACAACATCCACTGCTTTTTGAGAAAATGCCAGTGATGGAAACAACTACACCAACGCTTGGAATGTACATCCATGTATATTCGTGGGATGTAAATCCATGTACATTCAACTCCATACGTTCTACACACTGCGAGTCCGTGCGTGCACGTTGAGAAGCGACTTGATAGGACGCATAAGCCAAAACACATATGCGCAGTTGAATATGCAGTGTGAATCCACATCTGGTTGACGCGTCATCATGTAGACACACTCTCTACTCCTGGAATGTACATCATTGATGTACATTCCAAGCTCTCATGTAGTTTGCCCAAAAATGAATTAGGTATTCGAACACGCTTACAGAGATGTTCATTGCAAATCAACGTCATCAATTTTTATTACACTCAGGTGGCTTTAGCCATCGAGGGTAACAAAAATATGCCGACGCATCGGATGCAGAGTTGTTGATTTGTGATGAACAACTCTGTAGCGTGTTTGAATGTCTTTCAACAACAAAAATCATCCTTAAAACATATGAATTAAATTCTAAATGTTTTCAAATTAACAGATACTAATCATCAAAAAAATATTTAGCAGAATCTAAAGCAAAGTGATTGTTTGTAAATGTTTGTTGCTTTGCACATAATTAAAGTTCCTTGAGTGCGATGGGCAGAGCGTTGACTTATGTGTACTGCGTAAACGCACTTCTGTAAATGCTTTGCAGTGCAGGACACACCAATTTGAAAATCAACTGAGAATTCATCACCAATCAATAATGGTACACTCCTATATGAGGAGATACAGTATCCAAAAGATAAGCAAGACCCCTTTCAAACTGCGGACGCTATCTACGAAATTCCATGCAAAAGTTGTCCTAATACCTACATCGGAGAGACTGGACGCCTTTTTAAAACCAGGTTGTCAGAACACAGAACTGAAACTGAAAAGCAAAGCACCAAATTCTTTCACTAGAGCTCCAAGAAAAACATCCACATCTGAGTCTTTTTAATCTGCTATCACCGAACACATTGCTCAGGAAAACCATGTAATCGGGTGGGATGAGGCCAAAGTAATTGACTGTGAATCTGATAGAACTACTCGTTGGTTAAAAGAAGCCATATGGATAAGGAGTAGAGGCAATGAACTATGAACAAAGACGAGGGGGCATACAAGCTTGATCCAATTTACGACCAGATCATCAAGCAGCATCCTTTACGTTCGATTATGACGTCATCTAACAGAACTAAGGATCTAGAAACACCTCACAACAACATCAGTGTGGAGTGACCAAGACTCCTGACAGGATGTCGAAATATATCCGTGAGCACCAATATTTGGATTTGGATTTGAGAACTATATCAATATTTGAGATACAGTGAGTTGTTGAATGACGTGATTAAGCATGATAAAGTGAGCAATCACAGGTCTGCCAGGCAACTTATCTCAAATGGATAATCTGTGATCAAAGAAATAACAGTAGTAACAACAAATTATGTAACTGCTCTTCTTTTGACAACAAAGACTTGCCATTAATTTTTACATTGTGTTTTCCTCATTAAATATAAATGTGTGTTACAAGATTTACCTGCTGAAGACACACTGGTTTGACTTTGCCTTTACCTATGGATAGATATCCAAGATTCTACATAACATTTTTGTTTTATCCCATGCTATACAGATTTCTAACAATTTTGGATATTACCTGAATTCAAACTGTCTCTCCTCTGGGGTCTCCCTTAGCTTTTCCTTGGTCTTATGGAAAGATTTCTGGTACTCCTCATTCAGGAAGATACAGTCATTCAGTCGCCTCAGCAACTCTGGTCTATATATCCAAAAAAAAAAGGGTTTCAACAATATTATTTTCACATGTAATATTTGCAATAGAGTATAAGTGAAGATAATTATACAAGATTTCAAGGTGATAAATGGATTAGAAATTTGTTGCCTAAGGTTTATTCCATCTTTCAGTACTCCTGATTGTATCTCCTGTAATGTATGTGACCACAAAAAGTTGGTTTTAATTTTACACATCAGTTCTTATGCTGGTTAAACAAGCAATAGATAGGCAAAGCGAGTGAGTGACAAAGGGTTAGTAGCAGAGTTTGGTTATATTTGTTATACCAATAATCTGTCCAATTTATGATCGAAATGTTGGGACCTTTCGATAAAAATTGTATTTTGTGTGAAGTTGGATGGATGAAGATCAGATTACGGTAACTAAAACTAAAAAACCTGTGACAAAATCATGTTACCAAGTTAAGAAAGTAAGTAAATTTGGCTCAATTTTGAAGTTAAGATTGGGTTTGGGAAAGAAAGAGACACATGACAAAAGGTCAACAAGTTAAAGAAATCACTATATTTTGCCCAATTTTGTTAAAGTTGATCAGTTTAAACAATATTTCCTGTCAAC
>JXSR01S006677.1:0-13273 GCA_000969725.1 Ophiothrix spiculata
CACATCCTTGTCAGGAGAACTCCTAAGATGTACTAAAGGTCAACGTAGGTAAACCGTGAGAGCAAACTCCGCCAGTCCATCTTAGTGTTGAAAGACTATTTAAACTATATTTGCTATTATTAAATTATTTTCAGATTTTCCGACTACCATGTCTTCCACATCTACTCAACCAATCAGACAAAGTTCCTCATTTGGAAGTAATGAGGATACATCAGGTGGCAACAATGAGGATGACGACCAATGCCAGGCAAAAAGAAAACGACCTCACTCTAGTACAAGAGGTAGCAATAAAGAAACATCAGGTGACAACGAGGAAGATGAAGATCAAAGTCAGGCAAAAAGGAGGCGACTTACTTATGGTGACAAGGGTAAGTTTCGGTATCATGTAAAAGAATACATATGAATACGCCAGAAGAACATCCCAACTCCAATAGCTCCCTTCTGTTAATTATATTTATAAAATATAAATGCATACAAATTTCTGAAAATGCTTTCACATTACTAAAATAGCATTTCCATGTCAATACCCTAATCATATTGTCACATTTGACCTTGTAGTTGACTTGTTTAGACATTGTTAGATAATTGTTATAGTACATAGTTGCTATACAAGAACATCCAAACTCCATGAGGTCCCCTCTGCAACTATATGCTAGGAAAACTTATCTAACAATGTCTAACAAAGTCAAATGTGACACTATGATTGGGATAAAGACATGGAAATGCTTTCTAGTGATTTGAAAGCATTTTCAGAGATTTATATGCATTTATATTTTACAGAACTTAACAGAAGGGAGCTGTTGGAGTTGGGATGTTCTTATTCTGGCGTATTCATATATATAGCACTCGGCTATACGTACAGGTATTCAAGATGTTGTTTTTCACACCGAGTCTCTGAATCCCAAAAATCCCTTTGGGTTTTTTAAAACTCAATAACAGGTTGTTGTGCCTTATGGGACAGTTTTTTTTTTCAAGAACGAGGTGCTCGAACGTCATGTGCACTGCTAGATTATGTATACTTACACTTGGTAGACTATCAAAATTGTTGGCATATTCGACGTATACGAAGTAGAGTCTGTCTCTAATTGATATTTTAGTTTTGACTATAATGATTTCGTTTTTAGAAATATATTTAAAATGGCATTAACAGGATTCTTCCAAAATGTTGACGTTGTTATTTTTTCGTAATCTCAAACATATACGCAGTTCAGACAATCCGATATTGTTCAGATATTACCAGAATGTAAGACAAATACTTATGAAGGAATTACAAATGATAAATCAGACTTGCAACAGCAAATGCTCTATGGCAAACAGCAACTTTTAACACTAAATGTTACGGTCAAGTACTTTTAACGGAAAAATGGCGTTGCTAACATAAAAAGTCTAAATTGTCATTTGTAATTCCATAATACTTATCTTGATTGTACGCATTTGAAATTTGAACAAGATCAGCAAATTCAAACAACAACAAAATGGAGCGTTTTGACCAAAAGTCGTTAAATATTAACCATTTATAAGAGAATATTAATACATAGTGAATCTGTGTGAATCAATAGTCAAGGCTATTGCATTATAATCTATAGACTCTACTCTTAATGTATGCTAAAATCGTTATATTGTGTCATATAGAGGGTTTGCACGACGCCCGTTTTCGCCGCCATCTTGGTGCCCTTGGTGGGCGCGGAGTACTTTGTGAAGTAAACAAGACATCAAAATCGGCTATAACTTGTGATTGACTTCAAATCATGACTTGAAAATTAAACTAAATAAATGTAATGTATATTCTTGTGATCATTTGTCGTGATCTGGTATCGTGATACTGCTAAAGGATTATAATATGACGGGACTTTTTGTTTGCCGGCCCATGAAAACGGTGTTGTGGGTACCATGTGACGTCACGTGCAAACCCTCTATACGAGTGGGTAAAATCTTGCAGTGAACATGAAATTCCCCGTCACGATATTCTCAAAGAACAGTAGGTTTAAAGTCGGTTGTACCCTCTTTATGCCAGACACTTTTCTTCCTTGCATAATAATGATAATAGATTATCGTAAAACTTTGTTTAAATATTACAAATTATATCATTTTGTTTTGTTACAGTATCGTCATTTGATATAACAGACGTTGTAAAGGAACTCAGCATATCACAGAGCAGAAACTTATATGAGGAGCTCCAAATAGATCCTAAAGATGCAGACATTTTCGAGGCAAACGTGCAATATGGTGGGATTCGGGAGAAGGTCAAGTCGGTGCTTCGTGACTACTGGCTGCAACGTGAAGGAAGCAAAGGAACCCGGCAAGCAATTCTTGACGCTCTCGAACGATGTGAATTCAGAAATGCCAAGGAGAATCTGGAAAAGAAATGGGATTTACCAGACCGAAACGAAACTGACCATGGTATTTAACCAACTGTTTTATTAAAATATATAGGCTATAACATTTATTCTAATCGATTTTCAGAATCACTATAAAATCTAAATTACTTTATAAAATCTTAGAAAATTAACTTTTTCAAGAAAAAGGTGTATTAATCGTCTACCTTTGACTAGACAAAGATAGACAATTGTCCATCGGAATAGACTTTTTTAGATTCTTTTCTGGATGAAATTCAGTTTTCAAGATTTCATAAATGCAATTTAGATTTTACTATGTTCAGAGTGTTTCTGTAAAGGAACTAACACTTCCGATTACATGGATATGGCAACATGGTCTTTGTCGTTAATGAAATAAGTAAAACATGCTAAATATTAGTTTTTACCAATATTTCTCCAATCCAATTACAAAAAACTTCGACCGTGTTAAGGGTAAACGGTAAAGGGAATCCATCTGCTCAGGAAAATGTGAATCCTAACTTATTTTTTAATCATGAAAAGATAAATAGTTTTCACTGCCTTTGCGGGGACTCGAACCATGGATGGCAGGGGTTAGTCATGCATTACGAAGCGAGGGATCTACCGCTGAGCTATCAAGACAGCGTTGAGATCGTGAACTAAAATCTAAAACATAAACATAAGAATGTCGTATTTTTCTTTTGTTTACATAAAAATTGCAATGCTCAATTTGTAAGTAAATTATGCGAATGCGTATATCAGACAAAATGTAGATAATGTAGATACTTAAAACAGGCAATTCACATCTCAAACAGGGCGAACTCAGAGTCATAATTCACGTCCGATTTTCGGACAAAACAACGCAGGTTTGTTACGTTTTCATTCAAAATCAACTCAGCATAATTATAAAATATTCTTTGTAATTCAATAAGAAGTATCAAGCCTACAATCTGTAAGAATTTGAAACCAGTCGAATTATGAGGTTTTGGCGAAAAAGGCGTCAACTTTTTGAAGAACTCTATTGACGTCATTTGTGACCTTGATAATGGACGTAAAATCACCAGTAAAAGTTCCATGTATAAACTAGAGACTCAATTCAATATATACGCCAAAAATTGTGATATTCTGATAGGTAGGTACAAACTTGCAGTAAACATGACATTCCTGAAGCCGAGCGAGACGTTTTTAGGGACTGTAGCCTTAACCATACTATTTCTAGTAGTAAAATTCGTGACAATCAGTATATCTTTCTGGAAAATCGCATCCAATACGACAGATACAAAAGTCAATTTTCTAGCCTCAAAAACATCACTTGTTGAGTCCCTTACGGAACCAAGTTGGGGCTTATTATCTTCTCTATCATAGTAAATGACGCTGCCGAAACCACTCCAAGTCGTTGAAAATTCGTTGACGATCTTACTCTGGTTGAAATTACTAACACAAAATACATGAAATGAATGAATGATTCTAAATTCAGTTTCTGTTTTCAAGAAACTGTCTTTGGAACCTTCATAACATTTGAGAGAGATATTATTTACAGATTGACGGCTTGTCATGTGAAACCAAATTGTTCTTTCCTTTTAGGTTGTACTATTAAACTTGAATCATCATGGACACCAGACGGTTTATGCCTGAAACCAGAAATCTCGGGATTTAAAGATTTGAACGAGGTCAAGATATCTTACACGTATGGAAAAGATGGGCGTGAGAATTGTCTTTTTTCTCAACAACCGCATCTCCTGAAGGCTGTTAAAAACACTTGGAGTGGAATCGTTACAGCTTCGGCATCAGATGGGATGACTGAAGCACGATGTCAAACTGTAGTTCAGAGAGGTATGTCTGGTTCTGTAAAGAGGTTGCATTTATTTAACACTAATGATCGTCTTTTGAAGCTGATTTGATGTGTTAACTTTCAATTAACAATTATTTAACAAATAGCTGGGTTGTTTTTATTGTTCCATTGTTATATTAAGAGATGGATAAAGTTGAAGGCAATAATTAACTCTTCTCTTCTGACCATCCTCTTCCCCTCCCCCTGTTTCAATGTTGGATGTAAAGATGTACTCCTTGTGTTCGGATCAACATTGAGTGGGGGACGGGGAAAGCGAGCGAAATCAATGACATGCACAGATAATTGTGCCAAGACGTTTTCCCTGATTGTAGACTATCAGCTATATAGCAAGATGATATTTGCAACCCAACATTTAGAAACAATTGACCATATATTTGCACATGTTGGATAAAAAATTAAACTTTGGCATCAATTTTAATAGATAAATCCACAAGTCAAAATTAAGAAACAAACCTAATAGTAACCATAAATTAGCCCTAATTTTGGCCAAACTTAGAAAAAATTGCAAAGAGGTTGATTTCAACTGATTATGATAGGTATAGGTGTAAATATTTACAGAAAAAAGGGAGGAAAGATAGGGGCTGGGGAACCTTATTTTCGGGGGGTCATTAAAAATAGGGGTAATTTGCCCTAAGTTTTGCATAAAGCATGTCATATTTGACATCAAATTAAGGGAAATGTAATTTAAAACACTGGGCGATTATTTTTATTCGTTACTCTATCACCTTGCAAAATATTATACCTAATTAGAGACATCATGACCTAAAAATCGTTATTTTTCGTTAAAAATAGTGGCAAAATTCAAAATTTTGCTATTATTATCTGTAAATTAGATTTTATTTAGAAAAGAAAATGACAAAGAAGCTGATTTCAATTGATTGTGAAAGTTATAGGTGTAAATATTTACAGCAAAAAAGTGATGAAGGGTGGGGCTGGGGAACCTTATTTTTGGGGGGTCATTAAAAAGAGGGGGTCATTAGCCCTAAAATATGCATAAAGTATGTCGTATTAAACATCAAATTAAGGGGAATGTAATTATTTATAACACTGGGTGAATTGTTTATTTTGTTACTCTATCACCTTGCAAAAACAAAAAAATTATACCTAATTAGAGACAATATGACCTAAAAATTGTGATTTTAAAATTTTCGTTAAAAATAGGTCAACGTTTTAAATTTTGCTACCATTTTCCCTATATTCGTGTTTATTCAGAAAAGAAAATGGCAAAGAAGCTGGTTTCAACTGATCATGCTGATTGTGGATTTAATAGGTGTCAATAATAACGAACACAAAGTATGGGTGAATTGGGGTTGGGGAACCTTGTTTTTAGGAAGGTCATTGGATACAAAGGTTATTGACTCTAAATTATGCTTGAAGTGTGCCAGGTTTGATATCAAATTAATAGAAATATAATGAAAACGATGATAGTGATGTTCAATTTGTTATTCTACCACCTTACAAAATGTTTTACATGATTGAAGACGTAATGTCCTGAAAATTGTGATTTTTCGTGTAAACTGAAAATGTTGCAATTAGAGTTCTAAATATCACTTTTTCACCGAGTTTGTTTGCTTATGAACAAGGTAAATGTTATTTCTGTAAAGGTACAGTGTGTTTACTTCAAAATTATGTCTAGGTTTAACCCCCTTTACCAACCTTTGGGAGGCCTACTTTATTTCTACTTTCCTACCATTCTGTCATCAAAATGAGAACTAAGAATTTAAGAAATAAATTACTTAAATGGCTGAAGTATGTTTTTTGCATTTTTATGCAATCAAGGGGGGGGGGGGGGGCAACCCTGGGAGAAAAGGCCTTTATAAGACATATTCAAACTATGTATAACGAATAATAGAAAGCCGTAAAACTCATACCCAATATTGGGACCCATTTTGAATGATCGCCAGAAAGTTGTGTGTAAAGGGAAAAAGTCGCCATTTTGAAATATACACAATATTTACAGTGCCAGCTTGACCAACTTGAAGTTGGTCAAGCTCTTTTGTACCATCAAGGTAGTCAAGCTCTCAGTCTGGCAAACTCGTCAAGCAAAGTTTCGCACATTAGTCAAGCGGGCTTGACTAGTTTAATACTAGTCAAGCATGCTTGACTAGTTTGAAATTTGGCTTGACCAACGTCAAACTAGCCAGGCAAGCTGGACTAACCTGCCTGACTAGTTTAAAGTTAGTCAAGCAGCTGCTTGACTAGTTTTTGTTTTCAGCGCAGACTTTCAATTTTAAGAATTTCGAGCGATGTTTTTATGAGTTTCATTTTAGGTTTATTTCCAAGATTAATTTTTTGAGTATCGAATCATTCAATTTTACGACTATTGTTTTTTGTCAGTTTTCAATAATAATGATAACAGTTAAATTGTTTCTTTCACATGATACGGAAAGGTATTGATTTCATTTCGAGTTTTGAAAGAAGCGTGCCTTTTTGTGCAAAATCCATAGCTTTACCAATATATTTGGGTATCATACACATTCCTTAAATTTTTATATCACTATATATATTAAATAAAGACAAAAATCATAACTTTAAAAATTCATTCCTCATCCTTTTTGTTCTTGATTCTTAACAGCGGAATAATTTAAAATTTTAGTTATTTATGCTTTTTGTCCCTTTATGCCAAAATCATACATTATGGTTTAAACATTGGTAAAATGTATAAGCGTGTTTACATCTTGAATACGATGGAGATGATTGTTTTGTATCAAATCATACATTAACCACAATTGTCCCCAGTCATCGTCGTGTTCATCCGCTTTTAAAAATTAATAGCTTAATCAGGATTTACACTTAGTTAGATGGAACATTTCTGCATAATATATAAAGTTGACACTACCTTTAAATTTGTGTTATTGTGTTACATTTTTCTTTGACTGAGTTTACCAATTAATAAAAATTATCTCTTATTTCATTTCTTTTTAGACTTTGACGTCGACAAATTCAAGAACAACATTAAAGCCCTTTATATACGGAAATTAGAACCAATGGTTTTGTTCCCATGGCAACAACATCACCATCAAGTCAGGACTATTGAAGACATCTATGTTGAACTTGAATTGGAAAAGGCAGTAAGAAGGGACAAAGAGGTGTTGACACTCTTAGAAGAGGAGGCACGGTATGATGATGAAAATAACGTTATAATAAAAGAAGACTTCTTACGACTAAAGACGAATGAAGAAGAATATGTAAAACGGATTTTATTAAAAGGACTAGCAGGTAACGGAAAAAGCTGTCTGCTATCAAATATAGCATATGAATGGTCACAGGATAAAGAATCGGTGTTCAAAAAATACGAGTTTGTCTTTCTTCTACGAATGAACAGGTTTGAAAAAGATTGCCTCTTGATAGATGAAATATGTAGGCAAATTATTCCAATTGATGAATCAATGAAACAAGGTTTGAAAAATTATATAGCTGAAAACACGTCTGAAGTTCTTATACTGATGGATGCATGGGACGAAGCAAAAATAGATAATATAGAATTAACTGAAACTTACCAGGGATCCATGACGATTGAACAAATTCTTGCTTCTCAAATGTTATCCAAAACACTAGTAATCGTATCATCCAGACCTCATAAGCCACTTGGAACAATTCAAGCGGACTATGTACAGATAAATCTGAAAGGATTTTCTTACAAGAATATTGTAGCGTTTGTAGGGAAATTCTTTTGTTGCCATCCAAGTAGTAGTACTGTGCAAAATATGATTGAAGATGTTAATGCCTCACAAAAGTTGCGAACCTTGGCAAAAGTGCCAGTTATTTTGATGATATTATGTATTGTTTGGAAAAACAATCAAAAATTTCCTGACACAATATTCTGTCTCTATGACAAATTCATGACTGTTATTTGGAACCGATTTAAGCACAAATCAGCAACAAACATCCCATTTAAGACATTCCAGAGCAGGTTGGGAAAAATTGCATTGCAGGGGTTGTTGTCGAAGGATAGAATTGAAGAAGATATCATCGAGTTTACGGAGGAGACATTTGGAAGCAATATTTGTGATTTGGGTTTGAAAGTAGGTTACATCACCAAAGGCTGGAATTTTACGGACGTGGAGAAACCTTTCATTATTTTCCTACATAAGTCTGTACAAGAATTCCTTGCAGGAAAATATCTGGCTCAAATGTATGATGAAGGACATCATGATAAATTCAATGCTATCCTCAGACGTCTTAAAAGATGGGAACTCATATTGAATAAGTTTGAGGTCTTGAACTTTTGCTGTGGTGTCTCTTTGCAGCAGAATAGGTCCTCTGACTCATGTTCCTTGGCTATCATTGGTCATGCACTAAGGGTCTGTGATCAATTATTGCATAGGGATAGAAATGTAGCACATTCGGATTATGCTCAGCCTTCTTATACAGGCCTATACAGTAAAAATCGTGAGGGTGGTATAGAGCGTATTCATTATATTGGTTTTTTACCCATACTAACACTTATAAATGAGGCAAAGCTACAAGAGACAAGAACGATCACTGCTCTGTTCTCGGACTCTATGATCTTAACACCAAGGCATATAAACATTATATGCCGAACCAAAATACAACCACTACTCTCATTCCACAATTTCCTTAAGTGGACAGATATCTCGTCTGTAAGGTCAATGACGTTGGTAAACGATGGCGTTTTGCGATGTCATTATATGTGTGATGAATCTGCTGTGATATCCGATATACTGAAGGAACTCTCTACTGACTCTATAACAAGAAATGGCATAGCTGATATAGTCTTTGGCTACTCGTGTGGCCAGTGCCTTCAATGAATTGGGTGCCATTGATGACATCACATCTCACTTGCCTACTCCCACGTCCCTGCTTGTACTAAGGACATTGAGGTATTTAGCAGATATCTATCTCGTTCACCATGTTCACCGAATTTGCGAACACTGAATCTGTCGAGGAATAGGATTGGCAACAGCATTACTTCATTCAAACAAGGCTTAATGAGGCACTTGGATCTGAGTGCAAATTATATAAAAGCAATTGAAATATTGCCCGAGACGCTGCAAAATTTAGACGTACTTTCCAAATCTTTGTTTTCTCATTGAAGCCCTCAAGAATTGCAAGCAGTTAAAAGTGTTAAATCTGGCATCTAACTACTTGACCGATGCAGGAATGACAGCATTAGGGAAGGCCATATTTCATTGGCCTAGGCTGTTGCAACTTGGACTGATGCTCAATAAAGACATTGGAGCGAGTGCACTGAAAATGTTGTTTCATCATTTGACAAATAATAAGTTGTCATGAAAATGGTTTAGTATGACAAACTATAATTTGTCGTGGAATTCGTCATACAAGTATTGAACGACGAATTATAATTAGTCATGAAAAACGGTCTAGTATGACGACTTTCTCATGACAATTAATCATGCTGAAAAATTAGTTTGTCATGAGAAAAAAGTAATTTGTCATGCACAAAAATTAATTTGTCATTTAATTTGTCAAGCGACACTAGTTTTCAAGAGGTTTTGTTTTCGGCAGACTAATTCCATTTAGGTATGGCTCAATCCATATGAAATCAACGAGACGAAACACTCAGGTTCTGCTTGCAGGTTTTTCAATGGCTGTCTGGTCTAGTCCATCCAGATGGACCTCGCAAACGAACGCTTCGCGTTCGCCTACGGCGCTCGCTTGTGAGGTCCATCTAGATGGACTAGTCTAGTCAGAATCTTATGATGAAGAATGAGTAATCTTAAGCATGAGTATGGGAATTCTGAGTCCAGTAGTGCTGTTCTGTCCGAGGCTCCGAATCCAATGATACTGGGTGTATCAAAATTCTTTGTACCCAGAGGTGTTTTATTTTCAAAAAAATATTAAAAATAGATAGTGTTTTTTAATTTGTAAGTTTTTGTTATAAGTGAGTAGCAGAATATCTCAGCTTTAAAATCTAAAAGTTTTAAGGCAATTGAACATGTTTTCCAAGAGTTATAGCCATTTATTGGATGATTACAGATTTACACAAATACCATACACACTAATCTTTGTCTACCGATGCTAGTTCCTGTCACATGGTGTCCAAAAAGGGTGGTTAATGTTCCCGTATATCTTCGATATTGACAACTATAAAGTGGGCTTATTTAGTACCATAGTATAGCTTAGGGTCTATTCTATCCATTCATGACAAAATAATAACAATCAATCAAGATTTTGCTATAAAAGTTCTAAATATCAGAGCTTCATAGGTGTTTTTGAATTTACAGAATTATGAAGACACTTTTAACGTTTCTTGTAAGTTTCAGCTCAAGTGCATTTTTATATTTTCCAAAGTAACAGATTGAAAATATCCGTAGTGACAACCACAAACCTGCCCCACACCTGAACTTTGACGGCTTATCCTACTCCCATGTGTTGAAGAATCCTCCAAATTTTTTTTTCACCAGAATGACCGCAATGGATTAATTTATAACTGCTAAAATGTCCAGGGTCAGCTGTTTTTGCATTTTTATGCAACAGAAAAATAACCAAAGGTATGATGTATCTGTCAGGAGGGTTAAATCAATCTAACACTCTAAGAAATTTCCCGTAAATTTTACGGTAAAATCACTGGCAATTCGGTTGCCAACACTTTACCGTAAAATATACAAATTGCCGTAAATTATTATACGGCATTTTAGAAATTCCCCGTGAATTTAACGGTAAAATCGCTGGCAATTCGGTTGCCAACACTTTACCGTAAAATTTACAACTTTACCGTAAAATATTATACGGTTTTTTACTGTATTTTTACATATGGTTGTTTATTTTACTGTACTTTACCGTTAAATCATAATTTTTATGGACCCCTCTTACCTGTTTCAAAGCATAGGTGGATTTCAACACCAGTTTTCAACTTAAAATCGGATGATTTTTAGTGTCAACATAAGCATCCCTAGCCATTCTCAAGAACAAGGCATGTTTGCAGATTTTTTTATTTTTTTTTTATTAAAAGGACATCCACAACCGGGTTGCCCGTATCTTACTGTTTAAAGCAAAACTACAATGTAACAACAATTCATACTCAGTAAAAGTATTACAAACATACGATCAAACAAATGAAAATAGAATTAAACATCTGGTTCTCAACAAGAAAAAGTGGAGCAGGAATTGGACCACACTTGAACATTGAACAAATGACAATCAGGAAAAACTGAGAGAGTAGCCTGATTGGGTGGGATGTATAAGGGCTTCCCCAATTACAAACACATCAAAAAATGCATAACATAACATAACATAACAATAGGCATTTATAGAGCGCCTTTTCCAGTGGGTACAAAGCGCTGTACAGAAAAGAAACACATTAACAATTATATGACAAATTAAACAAATGAGTCTTAACAAGAGTCTTAAATGTCTGAACACTAGGAGCCCGACGAATTTCAGCTGGAAGAGAGTTCCATAAAAGAGGCGCTGCCACCGAAAAGGCTCTGTCACCAGCACATTTGCGAGTCTTTGGAACCAGCAGGTTCAGGCCATAAGCAGAGCGGGTGGTAACTGCATCAGGGCGAGGTTTTTTTACCACCAGACAATCAACCATGTACTGGGGACAGAGTCCATTCAGTAACTTAAAGGTACAGAGCATAGTTTTGAATTTTATACGATCTGAAATACGTAACCAATGAAGTTTAATGAGCAGAGGGGTAACGTGGTTGCCTATAGATAACACGGGCACATTTGTTCTGTAGTTTCTGCAGTCTGTCCAGATTCTTTTTGGTAATACCATTGAACAAGACATTGCAATAATCCAGACGTGAGATAACAATAGCTCTGACAATATTTGCACAAGTGTCTGAATCAATGAATCTTCTAATCCTGAATATGTTGCGGATCTGCCAGTTTACAGACATGAAGATCATCGGCCCAAAGAAATTTGTGGAATTCGATTTTCATTCTTTTTTCAATGAACGATTTAAAAACTTTTTTAATATTAACAGATTGACCATTTGTGGTCCATTTCCTGGTGCTCCATACAGTATAGCGATAAATATTAAGAACAAAATTGATAAGCTTGGTGTGAGACTTAGACTTGTCAGTAAAACCAAAAAGGACATAGAGTTGGAATTTGGCATATTCAATTGACTTGTTTAAACTTGTTTGGCACAGATCCTGAAGAAGGAGCAGTAAATCCTGAATAATGTCACATTCAAGAAAAAGGTGAAAGCTAGTTTCCACACAGTTATGGCATAGGGAACAATTAGGGTTGTCAGTAATTTTGAATGTATGTAACTTATCATTAGTATAGAGCACATTATGAACCAAGTAAAAATCGATGTTGGCCATGAAATGTTGTTTCAACCCGCCATAACAAGTTCTAAAGGGAATAGCCAAGTTAAAATCCCCAAATTGTTCTCTCCAAAATTCCAGACCAGACGGAATGTTGTTTTCAGAATCTCTGCTACGCAAGAGTTTGTTAAAGAATTTAGTGTCAGTATTACAAATATCAATGGGGTCTTCATTTTCAGAAACTTGAACATAGATACATGGTTTGCCATTGTTGTGATCTGCCAGGGCTTTGCGTTGAACTGCAGTGACCCATGATTTGGGAATACTTTTGACTATATTGGAAAAAGTGCTAACGAACATTTCACGAGTGAAGCCTTTGATTTTACTCTGAATCAAACAATGAATCTGGAGGAAGAAATCCGGGCACATACTCATAAATGATGTCCTTGATTTGAATAAGACCCATATCAATAAAATGTTTGCAGATTGCCACACCAGGGAAAAATATGCAGCCTTAGTACAATAACTATAGATATATTTGTTATTTAGTATATATTTTCTGTGGTGTCAAATTGTCTTTTTTGCTATTAATTTACGGAACTTCCCCGTTTTTTCCACATATTTACGGTAAAATCCCGTAAAAACGTCAAATTTACATTTCGTCCGTAAATATTTTCTTACGGGAATTTACCGTTAAAAAATACTGGTTTTCTACCGTAAAAATACGTTCATTTTTTAAAGTGAATGCTCAAACACATGCACGCATTTCGACAAAGACACTATCTTTCTTTAAAAGCATGTTACTTTTGAATCCAACATGCTATTGCCTTGAAATAAAATTCTTAGACAAGTTAAAACTACACAAAAATTTAATATATAA
>JXSR01S006677.1:24065-36412 GCA_000969725.1 Ophiothrix spiculata
ACTAATGCTCTTGCAAAAAGGGCTATTCGCCAACACGATACAACATATAATATTTATTACGAAACATACATCAGTATTTTTGATTTCATGTATATAAATGTCAATAAATGCTCTTACCTTTACTATGTAGCTGTCATGACGAAAAACTCGATTATACACTTTTCTGTTGAAAGAAAGATATAAAAACATACAAATCTTTAGGTTTAGGTGGCTATTATACTACAGAAATACAAATTCAAATTCGACCAGGAATACGAAATAACAGTACGGCTTGAAGAAAGAAAATATTTTTTGAAAGAATGATGATAACACACTATTAGCTGATTTTTCTCTTCCCAGCTATCACATGGCTATATGAATGCGTAAAACAACCATATTTAATCTGTAATTATGTACTGAGAAATGGTTGATTAGAATGCCTTGAATTGATTTGAAAGGGGTGGGGGGGGGGGGCGAACTAATTCCTTTTAAACAAAATAGCTTTAACTTATATTAAATTCGAATCGAGGTGTGGATTTAGTTTTAAAAATGTTAACTTTAACCAGAAATATGATCGACCACTTTGCCTGTGTACTCTTGACGGTTAAGACAATCCCAAGACACGATAGTGTATGCTTCCACCGCCGGGTGCACCTTGCAACGCAATTTACGTCGTCTATATAATTCAGGGTAATGAGGTTCCATAGTCATGATAGTAATCGGCAGTTTCATATGATGTCACTAAATGTTCTTATAACAACAAAAATAATTGACAAGTTGAAGGCCTGCATTGTACGCTTACCTGCAATGGGATCGCTGATTTCAGATGAATTGAAGAACCAAGATGAAGCATGAAAGAAAAAGAAAAACATCATTAGGTCTAAATTATGAAATTCAATATTCGATTTAATGATATCAGCTCTGTAATTTGTGATATGTACCAACATTTTCTGGAAAGCCTAATTAAAATCTTCTTTTGTAAAACAAAATGAACTATTGTACTTTTACGAATGCCAATGATCGGTTTTCTCAAATTGTTAAATTCGATTCTTAAAATAGGCCTTCAATCTTCAATGGTATAACTAAAGCCAACTTTGCTTGTCCAAGGAGAGGAGGCTTGGTCAAGGCCTATATAAAACAGGATCGATTCGACATTTTGTTTTTGTCAATTTTTTTTTGTAATATTTCTTTAAAGTAAATTAACAATTAAACAACAATGAGAAAACAACTTTTTTCAATTTTTCTTTAAGTAAGCCAATTTTATTGCAATCTTGGAATCAATGGCAATGCTGAGGAACATGGAATATTTTGCCGTTTCAAAAGTTTCAAGCCAGGAAACATTCAAAAATTTATTTCGTAATTATCAAGGCTAGTCTAATACTTAAATACCAAAAGATCGAGAGAAAATGTGAGTATTATATCGATAGATCTGTTTAGTTGTCTGAGTATAGGCCTATTAATTTCGTAACCCCGCGGTATGCCAACTGATAAAATCGATAAAACAATTCGAAATGCTTTCCCGAATATCAAAAGTCATTCTCGATCATTTGTTGAACATGTACATTAGCTTACATATCATCCTATTAGGCTTATTCTACACCCACCCCATGATGACCCACCCCCTTCGACTCGATATCACAGTCTCCACACAGTCCATAGATTTAAATCTATGACACAGTCCCGTAATCGGTGTTGATTTTTACCCACAATACTTTACGTTTTACCCACAATTCTTTGCGTTGCCTCGATTCGAACACGTCGATATGGCGCAGACGCAAGAAAAACAAAACATCGGCGAGGATCTTTTACCAAAGATTTTAATGCTAAAATCAGCCCAATTATTAAATGAATTAATGTCAAAATTCTCACCAATCCTCCAAAGCAACCAGGCGTCGTTTCTTCAATCTTTTGGTTCTCCATTATTCTCTTTTTCAGCTGAATTATTGTTGAAATATTGCCGCTCTCAATATACCGTGTTGATAGTTTTATCGCAAAGATAAAAATTAGCCCTTTGTTTGGTTTTTGTTGGCAACAGCCGTTGCTTAGGGGAACGCGTCTACGCATCATTTATGTTGCGGCCATCCGCACTACTAACGCACCGGCGTTACGCATGAATACTCATGTGGGTGTCGCGACATTTCCCGCAAAAACAGTACAGTAGGAAAGCCAAAAACACGAGATCAAAGGGTAGCGACAAAATTATTAACGAGGGTTTTGCAGCGCTGATTTGCGAAATTTTTGGGTAAAAGATGAAGCTGTTTCCTGCAATAAGTTTGAAATATTTTTTTCTTTAAAAACTAATCCCGATTTTTCCAAACAGAGAAATTCATCAAATTCTAAACAAACAAACAAAAAAATCAGTACAAAACTTTAAACAAGGACATGTAGGTCTACTTCATGTGGAATCAAATTCCACTTATAGTGTGGAAGTAACTTTATTCCTGTTTTGTGCATAAATGGAATTTTGTTTTTCGGAAAATTAAAAGTAAGACTCACGTGCCCGTTTTGTAGACCATTCACATACGATGTATTAGGCCTATAATATTTTGCATTGCATGAACTTTTTAAAAGAAAACTTTATACCTATAAGCTGTCTGCATTCACGTAAGTTATATCGTCGTTAAATTTACAAAGTAACGTATCACGAATTTTCCATCTAAAAATACAGCAAAATTTAACATACGAACATATCTTAGCTTAAAACTTATTGGGGGTTTTTCACGTGTAATACGCCAATATGTTAAATTTTTTCACTTTGCAATTTGTAGAAAAATTTAACATACTGACGTATGACGCGTGAAAACAAACCAATAAGTTATAAATAAGTCAAGCTGAGACAAATCAGTATGTTAATTTTTTCTCTAAATTTACATGCAAAAAACGTCACTTTGTAAATTTAACGACGATGTAATATTATGCATTTTGTTCCAATCTTGTTTGACGATAGATTATGCTTTACGTGAACGTTTAATTGAACGTTTTACAAGTAAATTTAAGGTCTCTACTAAGCATTAACGTAAAACGTCGTCTGCCTTGACGATAGATCATGGTTGACATAAAAGTGTACGTAAATGTCAGTCAAAATGTCAGTTTGGCTACGTGAACTGCAATAGATAAACATACGATGATTTGAGGTGGCCAGCAGTTTGGATACAAGAATGGAGAAAATAGGGAAATCCATCCCGAGGAACTTTTGCTTTCGCAATTCCACTTTATTAACTTGGACATGTTAGAAGGATTTATCTGCTATGGGGCATAAGCTCTCGGTACGTAAGGGTACTCATGAAAAGTACTTTTCATGCATCCTGATGAAAAAAAATGACCCCCCTTTTCATTTTTTTTTGGTGGGAGGGGTAAAACGTATTACCCCTTTTTCACGAAAATGTGACCTCGCAGCAATCATATATAATAGGTCTACCCTTATAAACGAAAACATGAAATGTGTTTTGCCATTACATGTTGATAGTGTAGGCTAATAGGTCGTAAGTGCAAATTACTTCTTTGAAAGTCCCATATTGACGTGCAGCATGAAAGCTATCTTGTGATTTGTCAGGATTTCAGAATATTGGACCTATAGATCCTGGGATTGAACTCAAAATTATAACTTTCTATACCCCTATTTTTGAAACTTAGCGAATTTGATGAAGGAAAAACTACCCCTGTTTATGCATTTGCCCGAAATGAAAGTACAGAGACCTGACGAACCGGGGATTTAAAGATCAATGTCGACGATTTCTTCAAATGACCTAGAATTTCCTTGCCGGGGCGGTTTGCTGACGCAAAAAAAAAAACAGCCCAACAGGTGCTAGTGAGATTAACTTTTAAATTTTTAAGTATTTTTGACACCAAACAAGTAAAATGTCAAACTGGGTGATTTGCAATTTATAAAGACTGATTTCTTCTATTTTTTTTTTTACAAACACTGCTTTTAATGCTGCGATTTGGTTACTGCGACAGAATAATTAAGGCTGGTGGTAGACCCATTGAACTGGCAAAAACAGTGATTTTTATGCTCTAACTAAGTCATAACTAATCATATAAACTATATAAAAGTCTACAATTTGTAAAAGCGGATTTTTATGCTGAACATAATGGCGATGTCGGATTTTTCTTACATTTTGAAAACAAATGCCAAAATTAGGTCAAAATAGTCATTTTTGCAAAAAATCACGATTTTTGACATTCTTGCCTTTTGACCTATTTTCTCAATAATTAAGAGAAGAATATAAAAAATCAGAGAAACCATTTCCTAGACATTTGTTTGTAGATTCTAAAAAATTCTTGTAGAAACAAATTTTAGTAAGTCTTTCCACAAATTATTGGGATAAAAAATATGGTTTTGGCACCTTTTGCCAAAATTGACAATTTTGTTCAAAAACCGATATCGACATCATGTTCAGCATAAAATTTATTTCTATTTAAGGCCACGTCACTCTTTCTAGGATTCAATTTCTTTTTACTAGATAAGCGAGTTTGAGTGAAACATGGTTCGTTGTCTCTCGAAAAGAGTTAAATCTCACTCTTTCACGAGCTATTCATCACTTCATATGAGTTCAATTTCAACTCTCTAGGTGGTCAATTATGACATTTTTCCCCTTCTTTTTAGGGTAAAAGGCTTATTTTCAATCATAAATAAAGCAACCGACTCTATAAAAAGAGGACCACTTCGGTAAATAAGAGTGAGTTTTAGTTAAAGATTCTCCATTATCTCTCGAAAAGAGTTAAAATTCACTCTTTCACGAGCTATTCTTCACTTCATATGAGTTCAATTTCAACTCGCTATAGGTGGTCAATCATGACATCTTTTTTTTTTTTTTTTTTTTTAGGGTGAAAGGCTTATTTAATATATTTCCAATAAAAATAAAGCAACCCACTCTAAAAGAGTACCATGAGTGAAACGTAACTCTTACAAGGAGTGAAGAAGAAAGCGTAAAAAGAGTGAATTTTCACTTCGAGTTAAAGAGGACACAAGCATGCATTTCGAGTTTTGTTTTGCATTTGTTTATTTTAACTTTTTTCTTTTTGGTTCTATCAAAATAAAAGTTTTACAAAATATAAATAGATAAAATATTTCTGAATATAAAATTGTACAAAATATAGAGTTATTCAATTATACATATACCATAATTATTTTAAAAATACAATGTTAACATTATCTAACATTATAAGGATAGTTTTCAGTAGCCTATATGATTCTCAATAAACATGATTAGTTGTTAATAATATCTTAGCAGTCTTGATTCATGTCGATGTGCTTTTCGACGCACCCTGGAATACCCCCACTTTTATCAATCTATGACCCCCACCCTCACCCCTTCTTTACACAACTTGAACAGAATAGATGTGATGAAAATTTCATCATGAAACATTTGTGATTAAATGGTCCAAATGTAAAAGAATTATTATCAACATTTATTCGAAAATAGCAGGTGCATAGACGATCACAAATGAGATGAAAGTTTTGAAGCGCATTTTTGATTGCAGTATTTTCTTGATTGTCAATCTTGAGATGTCTATATCCGTCATGGTGAGCCACCAGCATGATGCCAAGGTAGTGGCTGACAAGCCGTTGATATTCTGCTGATTGTACACTCTGAAAAGTAAAATAAAAAGAAAAGTTGTTGTTAGTCGGACTCGGTCCGATAAAGTTATTTTTATCAAACTTTTGGTCCCACTGTGGGTCAAGGTTCAAATACCTTTGCGATGCATGCCCGATGCACCGGGAATGCATCGCGAAACATCGGGAGACAAACAAAAATTGGTCAAAAACGTGATTTTTTAGGTCCAATTTGATTTAACCCCGCCTTGTTCCAGGTCTCTATTCTACTCAAATTGAATATGGAATGTTTATCTGTAGTAGAGTGATAAGCAGGGGATTGAATGTCTTTGTCACCAAAAGAATGCTTGGAAACAAATCACAAAATGATCCTTCAACGCCCCTCGATTTACAAAAATAGGGTTTTAGTGAACGTGGAATGGTTCCCGGCGGCTTATGACATCTTAAAAGGTTTTCAATATGTCACATACCGCCGGGGACTATTCCACGTTCACCACAACCCTATATTTTGTAAATTGAGGGGCGTTGAAGGATCATTTTGTGCTTGGCTTCCAAGCATTCTCTTGGCTCTCTCTTCTCTGTTTATCACTCTACTCACACTGTTCACATCTGTATAAACACTATACAACTGTACACAGCGCCACTTGCTGAACTAATTCGCTTCGTTGATTGGTCAATCACCAGTTGCGTTGTCGGTGATCAACTTGACTCCCTAGCTGGTGAGACGTATATCTTATCTGTATACTTTTCTATGGTAATTTTTCTTAATTTTATAACATTCACGGGTGAACGTACTGCGTCTAATTACTAATAGTAAAGATTAATCTAAAGACAAAGATTTGTAGGAGACATATTGGGCTTGTTAGTAAACTAAAATTTTTTCACGGTTTTGCTACCGTTTTGTGTTTGTGAAAGATTAAACAGATTGTTTCATGAAAAGTATGAAAACAAACCGTTTTTTCTCCTATTTGTGGATCAAAAGATTTTTAGTCAACTAGTTGTCTAACAGCCTTGGAGTATGGTAGATATTTTGATATGGATACCAAAAATTTAGACAATGAAATTATCACTCAATTTTGTGCACCCACAAAATGAACCCGAGTACGGTGTTGTGTGCGATTTAGAATCATGTGCCAACTTGAAACCGTTTTACATTGTCATCTATGTAAAATAGGTTTCATGCTGGCACATGTATGTCGATCGCACACAACATGTGTGTATGTAAATGTCAATATCCACATGATTGATTTTATGATAAATACTAGCAGTTGTAGCCTACTAAAAATATTAATCACTGTGAATAATGAGCTGCGGAAGTGACATGGCTTTTGTGCAAATCACTCGTTGTGAAGGATGCTTTGAGTCACTGGTTCCAAACAATCTGGGTGATAATTTTTGCCACACATTAATCAAGGTTAATCGGGCTGATTACACATATTTCTCTAATCTATGATGTGATTTAGTTCAACTTATTTGTTCCGCTCTGTTAATACCCCGGGACACCACTAACCCGGTAATATATTCAGAGTCCTTAACTTTCTAAATTAATAATGGGTGTTGTTTTGATGAAGGTCACCATCAGTCACGCTGCGGTTAACTTACAACGACAATGTTTGGCCGCAGTTGGCGCTGTGAAAATTTGCAGGTTGTATACATTGTGGTATATGAGCAAAAGTGTACATGACGCTGATTAAATCGCTAGCAACCTATTTGCATGTTTTCGCTAATGATTTTTACAACTCGCCAGCAAATCTTTCTCTTCTCTTTTGACGTCGCTTTACGTCCATAATTTTGTAATTTTCACGTTGGTCACATTTTTCTGGTTAGTATACTATTCGCCATCTATAGGCTGTGAGAGCCTGCCATAAGGTCTCAAGTTGATAGTGAATTCGGACATTGCGTAATTTTAAAGAATTTAACCAGGATTTCCCATAGCTATATGGCACGCCATAATGGTCATTTTTGTAAGGAATACTAGTACTATACCGGTATATCATCTTTGCAGTGTGCCATCTACATTTATCACGATTTATGATCAGCTTACCTGTTAAGGTGCATCATAATCTCACGGAACACTGCCTGCTCGATCTCGCTTAGATGCACGCTGAGCAATGTTTTCACCAGTTCTACTGTTAATGGCTCTGAAAAAAATGTGGGATAAGGATTAATTTCAATTTCATATAGTTGAATCTAATCATGAAGAAAATATTTATTTTTATTTATAACATTCGGCTGTAAGCCAGGCTAATCCCAATAGTGCAAATGCATTAATTTCAAGGGACGCCTCCGTGGTATGAAAGACAGAATATTGGAAAGAAATTTCGATTTTAGATGCAGGAGGAAACCGAAGTGCTCGTAGAAAACCTGCGAGGACGAGTATGGATCGACAACCAAATTCACGTACAACCTAGGTCCGACCGGGAATTGAACCCGGGCCGCAGCGGTAAAAGACGAGGTCAGAAACGCTGCGCCAACCCGTCCCCCCAAATAAAGTAATTAGACCTGACTGTCAATGAAGTGACTAATACCCTTGCAATTGTTCTTATTTTTGATGAACGTGATAATTTGAACTCTAAAAATCATCTTGTTTAGGCTTTCGCCAAAGAAACCCAATTTGGTAACAACTAAGCTAAAGGAAGCTTATCTTCAACTGGACTTCAAAATTGTTTTAATTTTTTTTATAATTTCTAAATTTAGTTTTTGAACTGATTATTGCATGCAGGCGGTATGAAACGTCAAATTGTTGCCTAAAAGAAGAAGAAAACAGAATCTCAGTGCCCATGTGACTACTTTTTAATAGCGCTTCAGATATTATGGTGATATGACTACTAATACTGGACTGCGGCATATGTTTTATATTTTTTCAAGATTTGACTATGACGATATGAAAGCATTGTACCAGTAAAAGGTAATCGTTATCAAACCTGAGTAAGTATTGTAATACCTACCATCCAATTTCTTGATCGTCTTTTGCAGGGACGGTGTTATGATAGGGGTGTTCCTGCACAGCCACTTTAGTGCACTGCAAAGTGTGAATATACTGAGCAGCCCTGTGGCAGTCGGATGGCTGTAGTTGGTTTCTAAAATGACAAAATGCAGAAGTTTCTGGTATAACGGCAACCAATTTTTAATCTCGAGTTTCTATAGTAGCTCTATTTAATCCTTTTACAATATCACGATAAACACCACATGTGCAAAAGCTCGTGATGATCTATCGCGATCTATCAATCTCCGTAATTAGGGCCTACTAGTTAAAAAAAAGATTAAGCGGCTCTCCTCTTTCGGCCCTAAGCTCATGAAAATGATTGAAGTGATCAACAGACATGCACTTTATACGGTATATGTCACTTTACCATTGTCAACTTGCTCTTGTGTAGGTCTACTTTGTTTTGATTTGGTTCTAATATTAAACAATCTCGGAGTCTGGACATAAGAAATGGGCTTATGGCTGTTGAATATACGATAAAAACGATTGCATTATACAATTACGAAGCTAGACACCATTTATATGCCTCCTTATCTTGATTCATAAAGAATAATAAGGACGACAGATCATGATTTATTCTTTTAAAAAAAGAAAGAAAAAAATCACAAATTTTCTGCTCTCGATGTTAAGCGAATTTGAGGTTTTAGTTCGGATATAACACATCTAATCTGACATTCGATACAATATTTTATTTTTCTGAGAGTCTTAAATGATTTATAAACTAGGTTATACCGTACCTTGCAACTCCCTCAACTGTCGAATGTTCCCGGGTGTTTCGTACAGGCCAGTTTGATCCACTCCTGAATCAAGAAAATAGTTATTGAGATTATTAAATTGATAGGTCGGCTCATTCAACAATGGTTGAACATGTTGATATAAGTTTTATTTATCTTATAGGTAAAAACTGTTGGCTCTAAATGATCTTAATATCCCGAGACCAAGAACAAAAATAGTACGATAGTCTCAAAATCACTGAGGGAAATAATATTTATTATTGCAAGCATGAAAAAGCAGTCAATATTTGTTTTATGTACAGATTTCGTTTTGATCGAGCAAGAGCAAAAACTATTGACCGGCTCAATTCATCAATCGGATAGGCCTAACAATTGTACATGTGAACTTGACTTTCATTACATTATCCCCAGGATCTCACCTCTCTCTTTTATACTCTCTATGTACATCTTTACTAATTCGGGTGACTGTGGCTCCTGTAAATAAACCAAAAATGAAGAACAATCAAGGCCATGGGCGTCATTTGAGGGGGGGGGGGGGGGGGGGGGGGGGACCCCCCCCCCCCCTTTTTAAGGGGGGGGGACACAAAAAAAAATTCCCCCCCCCCCCCCCCCCCCATGGCATCGCCCCCTGACCCCACCAAGGGGCTCTGTCTTCACATTACCCACAAAAATACGTGTTAGGAGCACCCTTAGAATGCAAAAAACGCTAGGGCTTCAGGGGGTTTCGCCCCCTGACCCCCACCAAGGGGCTCTGTTTTCGCATTACCCACTAACATACAAGTTAAGAACACCCTTAGAATGCAAAAAAAAACTAGGCCTTGACCCCCACCAAGGGGCTCTGTTTTCACACATTAGCCACAAAAATACGTGTTAAGAACACCTTTAGAATGCAAAAAACTCTAGGGCTTCAGGGGCTTCGCCCCATGACCCCCACCAAGGGACTCGGTCTTCACATTACCCACAAAAATACGTGTTAGGAACACCCTTGGAATGCAAAAAACGCTAGTTGTAATGTTGTTGCTTATATCTTTGTTTCTTTTTGTTTTGTTTTGTTTTGAAATGGTATTTCTAAAAATGTCCTGTAATTTTCAACTTCGTAGCACGCAGATATTTTGCAAAATAGCGAATATTAAATTACCAAAAAAATAATCGATAACAAATATTTTTAAGCTTTTTTAATTGCAAACTAAAATTTCTTCAAAAAAAGACTATTTGCCAACGCGATACAACACATAATTATATTACGAAACAGTAGTATTTTTTTTTTTATTTGATGGACATGTGACATAAAAATGTCAATAAGTACCCTTACCTTTACTATATAGCTGTCACCACGAAACACTCGATTATATACTTTTCTGTTAAAAGAATTAAAGATATAAAAACCATGCTAATTTAGGCTTAGTATAGGCTATAATGCTATAGAAATACCAATTAAAATCTTTTAACTCGACGACCAAGTATTGTAATTGAATTCTGATTATCATTGCTTAAAGAAAGAAAATGTTTTTGACAGGAGATAACACAAAAAACAACCATAGATTGCCAAGTTGTGATCAGGAAACACAGATAGTTTGACATGGGGTATAGATCAGCGATGATGTGTGCTGAGACATGGGTGATTAGAATGGCTTGAATTGATTCGAAATGGGGATGAAACGAACTTATTCATTTTTAAACAAAATATGGTATAGATAGCATAAACTTATATTAAATTCGAATCAATGCCCAAATCTGTTTTGTATTTCTAAAGTTTGAAGTTCCCCCTTAACTTTGTTTACATCGCGCTAAGTATTGTGGGAAAAATTGTTGGAACATGGCGACCTCCATGAAAGAGGCATTCCGATAACGTATTTACATAGTAATCTTGTATTTATCGCTAATTATCATCTGAAGCTGAACAAATGAATGAAGAATGTAATAGATTGGTAAGAGAACATTAAGAAGCAGTAATCAAGAAGTTAATTCACGTCGTGAGTCCTCATTTTTAGCCATGTTTCATCCCGGTTCCGTACCGTAAAATTTCCCCATTGTGACTGCCCACAACAGTGTGGATTAATCATTAAGTTTTGAAAATGTTAACTTTAACTAGAAATAGAAAGCTGATCGACCACTTTGTCCGTGCACTCTTTCCATGGGCAGGACAATCTTAGGACAATAGTGTATGCTTCCCACTGCTGGGTGCACCTCGCAACACAATTTACGTCGTATACATATCAATGAGGCTCTAGTATGATAGGTAATTGGCAGTTTTTAAAAATCCTATAAGGCTTATTATAGTTCTACACCCATCCCCAAGTGACTCGATAGTCTCCATATACAGTCCCGTAATCGGTGTCGTTTTTTACCCACAATATTTTACATTTTACCCACAATTCTTTACGTGTTCTCGATTCGAACACTTCGATATGGCGCCCGTGCACTCTTTCCATTGACAGGACAATCTTAGGACCATAGTGTATGCTTCCCACTGCCGGGTGCACCTCGCAACACAATTTACGTCGTTTATATACAGAGCAAAAAATATAGGTAACCGGCAGTTTCATTATGATGTCACTGAATGTTCTTATAACAATAAATTTGATTTACAAGTTGGAGGCTTGCATTGGTCAGGTGTCAGTCTGCTTAATACGAAATAGTCTGCTTAATACGAAATATAAATAACCATTTAAAAATAACCCATGTGACCATGTGTTATTGTCACGGTTAGTGAACCTCGAAATACCTTGACATGTTACCAATGTCCGAGTATACGATTTGAAAGGTTTGACCTGAGAGTTGAAGGGAAAACCATTCAAGCAAATTTATTACTATCAAGGCGACTTTGTTTGTTTGCTATGTGCAAGAATGTGGACATTAACAGATTTTGACATGCGGATAAAAATATTGTTCTACGGATAGGTTTGAAAACGGGAATTTAAACCCCGACATTTGAAATTGTTTGTGGAATTTTACCTCATCGGTCAGCAGCAATTATCATAAAAGGCAAGTTTATGTCACTTTTGTTTTATTTATTAGACTATCTTGTCATGTCTGTGTATTATTGGTGCCATTTCATGTATTTACATGTGTCACAATGTATTATTTGTTG
>JXSR01S006678.1:0-10783 GCA_000969725.1 Ophiothrix spiculata
ATAATGACATTGGCAAACTGACTTGGTGTTTCTTGCTGCGTTCTACATCCTGCTGTCTCAATAAAACCGTCAGTATTTTCCACAAGGTCATCTCCTAGACCACTGCTAATCTTGAAAGCTGTCTCAAAGCTGAAATGATGTATAAACAGGAAAATCGAACAATTATTATCAAAATTTCTATTTTCTTACTACTTCACACAAATTTTACCCGGCACTAAAAGTTGCCTGGTGACAACCCTGTGTATAAAGAATGTAAATGAACATACTGTATCTTTACGCTGGGCTCCGACGTCTTATCTAAAATAAGTTGCGGGTAATTGCTAATCAATCCAACACTTGATTGGCCCGTATCCTGAAGACATTTGTATCCAGGTCAAACACTTTAGGTGACGCATTGGTGATTGCACAAATTTCTTGTAATGCGTAGTTAAACTTGATGCGTCATGCAGAGGTCGCACATATGTAAACAATGCCATTTTGTCAAACTTTTTACTAAAACCTTCCACTCACGAACTATTAGATAGGGCGAGTGTGCTGCCAAGGTGTGTAATTCTATTGGTCAAAATTTTGACTAATTATGATCAGCTGTTACCTGCAATGATGGGCAGTCTGAGCAATATAATGAAGCACTCAAATCGAGGGGACCAGCATACTGTATCTTGTGACTTTCTGTTTATTGCACCACCACCACCACCACAAATTGATAAGGGAAATTTGATTTACAATCCCTGTGTTACCACAGCTTTGAAGTAAGATTCCAAACATTGCTGCCATCTTAAACCACCATGGAAAGCAAATGGGGGCCATTAAAAAAGCCTGTAGCCAGGGGGAGATGTGCAGTGGGGCGTCGCATCCAAAATTGACATATTACAAAAAGGTCTACCATAAAGTGCAAGAAGGTTCACAATAATAAGATACACAAAACAATATGATAATATTAATTTTTAGTAAAATGCTACACAGAAAATTGTTAATCTTGCTAATTTTGCAAAACCAAGTTCAGAATTGACCCAACTGTTTTACCTCCAAAGGTCCACTTTATAAAAATCATGAACCCCATTGAAAAATCCTGACTACAGGGCTGCCATGAAATCAACAGATGATGGCCATGAAGAAATCGTATCTGTAATTCAGCAAATGTGTACTTGAAAAATGACGAAACCCTGAAGAAAACTGATGCAGAACTATGTATTTATTCAGCTAGGATCACATCACCTCCAAATTAAGTATGCAAGATTTGTTATTCCAACTCCCTGTTACATGGCATTGATAAAAACAAACTCAATTGTGTCTAGGCTTTGCAGAACAGAATGTACTGTCTTATTTTCAGACAATCTAGACAATGCCACCTTGGCCACTTAAGCATGATAAAAAATACGCCAACACATTGGATGCAGAGCTGTTGGTTTGTGAATAACAACATGTTTGAATACCTTTCAACAAGAAAAATCTTCCTGAAAATTTTTATTTATAGAGACGAAGTTATAAATGGTTTAAATTTAACAGATCTACACTCCCTGTCAAAAGTGTTTGCGCATGCTTAAATACAGGCAAAAACCTATTTATTACATCAAACGACCAAGACTCTTAAAAATATAGGTGCCATATGTATCCAATATAAATAATCCATGTTTTCTCTGATATTCTGTCTTCCATAACCATAAAAATGGCCGTTTATCATTCACTGCTCATTATCACCGTGTAACCATAAAGAACATTTTCAGGTTACAAGTTTTCCAACAAATGTGCAGTTATGTATTTAAACTCTGTGTACATTATGTTTAGCATGCCATATTTTGAAATGTGGTGAATGCAATTCCTGTTGAATTCTTTAGATCTATATATTTACAATATAAAGTCCGAAAAAATGACGCAAATGATGAACAGTTCTCGAGATATGGCTGGTTGAAGGTTTTATATTCAGCAGAATCTGAAGCACAATACTATACTTTTTTAATGTTTTTTAAGCACCAGACCTTACACATACTCAAATTTCCTGACATGCGTTAACAGTGCGCCGACTTATGTACTGAGTAAATGCACTTTCATGAATGCTGTACCGTGTGTGACGCACCAATTTGAATACCACCTGTGGGTTCATCACAAATCAACAATGACACGCTCCTGTATGAGGCGATACGGTGAGTTGTTGAATATATGATTAAACAGGATGGAGTTGACAAATAAAAACATACCTGTCAAGTCTCCCGATTTTAGGCAGGCCTCCCGCTCTCCTGAATGGGGGTAGCCATATAACTCCATATCTCCCGCTTTTTGAAAAATCTACCGATATCTCCCGCATTGTAAAAAAAAGCTACTGCGATATTCCCCTAACGTGTACTATAGACCGCATACTCATAAATTTAAGTGATTACAGAAATCTCCCGCATCAGAATATGAAAATGTTCACAGGTATTTAAAAATCTCAAATTATGTCTACGTCTAACATACCTACTACTGGTACACTGTGGATAGACTTGCAATGAGTGCAAATAAATGGGAAACGGTAGCACTATGGTTATGATGGGGCTCCTTGTGCTTGTCCTATAGAAGTATCCATCATGACCAGATGTGGAAAATGCATAGCTTAATGAATCTCTCTGTGAAGAGTATGGGTACTGATATGGTACACCTATCATAAAAATAAAAATGGAATACAAATAGGTTATTCCCACGGAATTTTTATAGGGGAACCAGTTTTCTCCGTCATCTTGTGTCGCTCATGGAGCAGAGTTATTATACCTCTGGATATATTTGGAGTTTGGCCCAATGTCCAGGCTGCTCTCGTAAATCTTCACTTGACGCATATACAGCGTGTGCATTTTGTTTCACGCGCAAACCGTATCTGCGTTTCAAGTTGCGTGCATTGCGACTTGCTCTGATCAAAGTATGCCAACTTCCCAAATAATCCGTTGCAAAGACTCTCAAAGTGTGGCACACAGAGCCGTAAAATGCCGGAGGTACAATAACTCAACCTCCATGAGCGGCAATTCAAGATGGCTGCCTTCCCATAGGATTTACACGGCAGTGAAATCAAAATGGCGGTGAGTATCGGTTAAAAATTCCTTGGTCATTCCAAGTCTTCCAAATAAAGCCTTTCGGGATTGGCATATACGGCATGATCAAGAGGAATGAGTCTATTTCGTAAATAATAATGTCCAGATTTTACATTCACCAATTCATCATTGTTCTAGTTATACTGATTATTGTATTATTCTACTTTATTTGTTTTAACCATACATGTACTCTATAGATTAATGTATAATGATTCATCATTTGTGGTATTTGTGGCATATGTTAAGCCAATCTTGATTTCTCAGGCATCATCATCTTGAATTTTCAGGCGAGTCTATCCTGTATTTCCAGGCAACAGTAGAGCATGATTTCTCAGGCCTGGTTTCTCAAGCAAAGTGCTAGCCCTGATGAAATCTCAGGCCCGACTTTCTAGTGAATCTTGAGATCCACAAACTTTCTATGAACTTGTGTTCTTCTTAGCTCAAGTCATACCCAAAAAACTCGACAATAATTTTGTTCAAACGACTATTTTATCACTGGAATCAGATGACCACCATTGATGGGGTTTTGACAAAAAATTTAGCACATGAGTAGGTTGCAACAAGGTTGACCACAACCCATCACATGTATATTCTTCATTCATATATAAAACGGATCTTACCTGTCGTTGTCACTACAGCGCCACCATACGTATTAAAACTGGTGCTTGCACCACTGCCAGGTCCTCGCATTGGCAATACAACCTGGTCTTCAATTCTTGATGGTGTTGTAACTTCTTTGTTATTATCAACAAGTAATTTATATTCATTTTTCCTCTGATTGTTGAGATACACAGTTCCTGATGCAGCACCATAGCCATTTCCTCCATGTATTATATAGTCTCCAATGTAATTATAGTAGTTATGATAGATGGCAATTCTTCCTCCTGATCCACCACCTCCAGATGAACTACCACCTAGAAGAAATTGTGATGTGAGTGTGAGTGCAAGAAAGAAGTTCTCCTGAGTCAAGCTTGCTGTTGCAGCTTATTTGGAGTGTATATACTGAAGACCGTATCTGCAATAGCTGCCTTAATTATGTCATAAACTTGAATTGCACACTGCATGACATCCAGTCTTGGGTCAGTGACAAACATACTGTTTTATATACCGGTACAAGTAAATATCAATGGATGGAAAATGAATGGCGAACATGGTAAGTGTAAGTCTTGATTTAGTTGGAAAAATTTAACTAAAAAAAAAGAAAACAGAAAAAATACCGCATTCCCCATTAGGTTTTCAAATGTAGGTGAGCTTTGAGACAAACAATTAAATCAGTGTGGCCTAAACAATGTAAAATATGTAGATTGGGCATCGTAAAACCCATGTACGGGTAGAGTCAATTTGCAGGTTATATTAAATCCAGCACCCATTTTTAGCCAAACAGATGGCATGAATCTATTTATATGAGGTATGCAATATACTCTGGATCATAGTATTAGTGGTAAATGTGTGATAAATTGGACATATTATTCCTTTTGAAGACGCTTTGGTAAAATGCATACCCAGTAACCAATCAAACTATCCTTTTAATTGCTACCAAGTGCTCCATCCCCACTTGACCTTTGAATGGAAACTTTCATCCTCTGACCTCAATAGAACCAGACCCACCTAGATGACTAATATATATCAGCATACTGCCGCCTGCTCCACCACCACTTGACTTTTGACCTGAAACTTACCATTTCCTCCACTGACCTCAATAGAACCAGACCCGTCTAGATGACCAATATACATCAGCATACTACCGCCTGCTCCACCACCACTTGACCTTTGACCTGAAACTTACCATTTCCACCTCTGACCTCAATAGAACCAGAACCATCTAGATGACCAATATACATCAGCATACTGCCGCCTGCTCCACCACCACTTGACCTTTGACCTGCCTCTCCATTTGCATGTAAACGTCCTTCCACTCTAAGTGTGTCTTTGACTTCAAGATACAATGTTCCTGTCAAGGAAAACGAAAATTCAAGCGCTGTAATATATGTTAAACGATACGTTTCTAAAGGTACTTAACCAGGGGTTGCCTTTATACTTTTAAATCCACAGAAGGACCGGTAAGTCTCAAAATCCACAGGTCCTTCACTAATTTTACAGGTCCTTCAGAAGAAAATTCTGTCGGGACCGACGGTCCGACGGTAAAGTCAAACCCTGCTTAACACACTAATTACTAAACATGCTAATTTTGCCCTACAATATCAAATTAGCTCTCTTCATAAATTGAATGGTTAAATAGTTAGGCAAGAAATAATACTAAATATGAGCGGTGCTCTGGCAAAATGAGCGGAAAGTCACAATTTTCGTAATTGAGTTTATGGCATATTTCGATTCTCAACTTTCGAATGAGATTTATTCTATCAGTGATGATATTAGTTCGGAAAAGGTCGTAATTCCTTTACGTAAAGTAAATCATTACACCGTTCAATTTCCGTAATGGAATTCATTTATGCTAACTTTAAATCAATTTTTGGAGCAAACTATTAAAATCAGAGAACATTTTAAAGCATTTTCATATTGAATGGGACTTATTCTAAAAATTTAGTTATGAAATTTGGAATTCTATCTGTGGGAAATATTTGCATTTTTTTCAAATTTTTTCTGCCTAACTTTATAACCCATTCACATTTTAAACTACATAAATAAATTACACAATTTGCCTAACTATCTCACAGCACAACTCAAAATAATTTGTCACCAAGTTAGTACCAATACTTGGCTGCATCTGCTGCCAAACATACAATCAAGTTTTAAAATTTATCTCTGGCCAGCTTGGGTGCATTATTTGCCTAACTTAGCAACTGAATATATATGAAACCAAATTTAGTGCATAGAGCTATGTACTGGCCCTCTTTTCCTTGAGAATATTCCAGCGATCAATCGCTGTCCCAGTTGCTGTCATTTGCTGTTGCAATTTTACCTTGAATTTTACGTTTTATTTCAACTGTCAAGACTTCCCATAGTTAAAACGGGTGGGATCATTACTACTTAGAAACTGGGCACTTTGTTTTACCGTGTTTTTCTCTTACGGTACACAGTAAGCTTTACACGAAAGTACACCGGTTGACCAGAATGCGACCGAAGGCAAATGATTCGCGGTAGCTTAATTGGTACCAGTGTATTGAGTACCAGCAAACCATGAATACATGCTTTGCATGCTGGGAAGGTCATTACAAAATGGCAATCATTATGAAAACACAGCAAAAAACAGAGAAAATATGCAAAATAAATCCACTGAATCATTGCGATTTTCAATAACTTTATTCTAAATTCAAGCGAGATTTATTTATTTACAACTTTTTTGTTTCGTGTTTTCGTCTACCACATACGTGTTGAGTGATGGTGATGGTACGTTACACACGTAAGTTGGGCGATCAAAATTTTATTGCTTAGCACATAGCGTTTTTGCAAACGGTTTGTGAGCAAGGTTGTCACTAAGCCGGACGGTGCTGGACGGATCAGCCGGCACTCAGCCAAATTAACCAGTGCTCATGGGTATTTTTACCCTTGTTAACCAGTGCTAGAATGCCAAAGTTGTCTAAAAATAGCTACAAAATCCAACAATTGCAATTTAATTCAGCATTTTGATTAAAATTCTTGCTGATTTAGCCGGCACTAATTTTTGGCTGGTGACAACCTTGTTTGTGAGATAAAGCTCTTTTTTTTGGCCTAAACAACACATTTTGAAAGTGTCTGCTGCCTAACTATTGTATTATCCAAAGTAAGTAATTTGTCTTAAAACAAATCTTAAGCACATCTATTTGCAAAAACATTCAACAAATCTTAAAAGACATTTCTGACCTAGCTCTATTGTTCACAAATTGATTTTATTTTGGCCCATCAAGTTTTATACAATTATAGTTATAACCTACGCAATGACCAGTGCTCCTGCTAAGGCCGTAATGTTGTATAAATTGGCTAAACTAGTTTATGAAAATGTGCAAGGATGTTTTTTCTGGCTTTATTTAGGAAATTTTCAGTTTCAGCTTGTGAAAATTGGCGTAAGTACCTCTTATAAATTGACTGAATTGGCACATGCCAAAAAACCTTAACGGCAACACTGGTAATGACCATATCTATCCATTTCTGGTCTTTAACTCTCAATTCACATAAAGAATTACATGCCTTAAAACAGTACAGAAAGGGGTGTCCACTGGTAACATTTCTGTGGTTAATTACAATTTATAAACTAGAAGGTATGTGATAGTCATCGTTTGCATCTATGATGGTCCAGATTTATTCTTTACAACTCAAGATTATTCTTTGCCTAACTTTCCTACAAGTGTCTATCATACAAGTCACACAGCAAAATGATCAAACCTGTTCATTATATTGCCTCTTGTAATTAAAACCTAGGATTGTAAGCTTTTAAACAGTACAAACAGGCATGTTTATTGGCAATATTTCTTTAGTAGGTTATGAACTAGAAGGTTGTAATTTAACTAGTGAAAGAACGGTATCTCTGATGAATCGTAATAGTAGTCTTAACTAGGTTAAATTTTTGTCCAACTTTTCAAGAGTTCCTTTGGGGTTTAGCATTTTTGTTGGAAAGAAGAATTACAATTTTAGTTTGTTGATTTATAAGGGCTTGCTATACAGAGATAATAATTGGTGTTTAAAATTTTAAGAAGCATTGATAAATAGCATTTCTAGATGAAAATGTGTTGCTATGTTACTTTTATTGGACAGACAATTCATTTTCAATGGTCTGTCAAATAAAAAGTAACATTTTATCAAAGAGAAATACAGACTGCAAAACACTATAGTCTGTTAACCCTTTCCAGTCTGACGACTTTTTTGCCCCAGGCTGAAGGCATTTTACCTGTAAAGTGACTTCTAAAGTAAGTTCAATTTATCTTTAGAAATATTCTACATAATTCAATGAAACATCAGCATAACAGACCTGCATGAACTGTATACAATGCCTGTGATAGTGTTTTAGTGTATCTAGAAAATAGTAAGCAATTCTAATGGCCTAGCTTTTTTCATTCATTTACGACTATGTCAAAATTTTTGCCTAACTTTCCAACATGTTCCATACCAATCAGATGACCACATCTATATAACCATAAGCATGTTGAATTGATTTTAAACTGTGTCTCACAACTTACTTGATGCGGTTTGGTGGCCTGCGACTGACATCCACTGGTCTTCAATACCAACTGGTGATGATATTGATCTGGAGACGTCAGCCAGATGTCAATTCCTGTCTGTACTGTTCAATAACTTACAACAACTTAGAGGAACCCTGTCCGATTGGGCCATAAACATGTGCGACCCCAGGAGTTGAACAATTTACCTCCACCTCGTCCTCTTCCATCTACTCTATCTCCACGTCCTCCTCCACTCCCCATTTCTCTTGGTTCGTAAACAGATCCATAGGCTTGTGCTGAGTATAAGCCATATTGACTGCGACCACCTCTGCCACCATGCCCAGCCCCTGAGCCTCCTAGTGTGTTGGTATGTTTGGCTAGTCCACGCCCAGGACCTTCACCTAAGGCAAAGCCACCATAGTCAGCATGGAAATCACCTATAATATGCAAAGATGAACAGATTAACATTGAATATAGTAAATTGTATGCTTTTATCTTATTTGTTTAAATCATTTAGAAAATAACATCGGTAAAAGTAAGTAAGAATTAAATCTCGTCGTATCCGTAACATAAAAATTGAAGATTTTCATCGTGACATCAATGATTCCTTAGAACCATCCAATAACAGCAGTGATCTTGACACTATGGCAAACAAGTATAATGATGTGCTTTCTAAGATACTTGATGAGCATGCTCCTGAACTTGAAAGATCAATCATCCTTCGCCCCCATGCTCCATGGTATAGTGAATCATTAAGGGATGCTAAGCAGGAGCGTCGGCGTCGCGAGCGAAAATGGACTCGTACTGGACTCCAAATTGATAAGAATTCATATAAAGAGCAATGTGATACTTATAAGGACCTTCTCATCAACGCAAAGATTGAATACCATAGTAAGGAGGTGGAAAATGCAGATCAGCGACAGCTTTTCCGTGTTGTCAACAAATTAACCTGTCCCCGATCCTCTCATCAACTACCTGCTCATGATAATCCAAAAGAGCTGGCAGACTCTTTCGCTAATTTTTTCACCGATAAAATCAGCGATTTGAGACAGGGTCTGGCATCAAATGATGTTGTTCATTCTGAAACTGTGTTAACCAATGAACAATGTAACAGTTCTTTGGATGAATTTACAGATGTCACCGAAGAAGATGTCCTGGATGCTATTCGATCTTCATCTATTACATCGTGTCCTTTGGATCCTTTACCAAAGAGTGTGTTCAAGGCATGTGTTACTGACCTTCTTCCTACTATCACAGAAATAGTCAACAAATCATTGTCTTCTGGAACATTCCCAACTCCGTTTAAGCATGCAAGAATTATACCATTACTCAAGAAATCTACATTGGATAACAATATCTTGTCAAATTATCAACCTATATCCAATCTTGCTTTTATTGGGAAGATTATCGAGAGGATTGCAGTCAAGCAGTTGCACTTGTATCTCAGCGAGAACGACCTTTATGCTCGTATGCAGTCTGCCTATCGCAGTTTTCAGTGTAGAAACTGCCCTGCTTAAGGTACAGAATGACACCATTTCTGCTCTTGACAAACATCATGATGTTTTGTTGCTTCTATTGGATTTCAGTGCCGCATTTGACACTATTGATCACAGCAGTTAGTATCTCGCCTCACCTCTAGATACGGTATTGATGGAAATGTGTTGAACTGGATTACTTCTTACCTTGATGGCCGTACACAATCTGTTGCAATCGGAGATGTTCTTTCTAATCCTGTCCCACTTAACTGTGGTGTTCCAAGACATTATCGTTTCCCATGGTCTACAGTCTGTTGTTTACGCAGATGATACGAAAATCTATTATTGTTTTCATCCCAGTAATCGTCATGTGGCGTTGCAGAAGATCGAGGCATGCGTCGCTGACATACGATCATGGTGTCAGAATAATTGTTTAGTTCTGAATGATTCCAAGACAGAGCTTATGTATTTTTCGTCAAAATTAATCTCAACGGATTGGAAGCCAGAAATCAAAATTGGAAATATTACCATTCAACCATCGATGAAAGCAAAGAATCTGGGTGTGATTATGGATCCATCGATGAGTATGAATTGTCATGCCAACAACGTTGTCAAGAATGCTATGTTTGGCATTAGAAAAATCGGCCAGATACGACATTACTTGACGAATGAATGCACTGCAAAGCTTGTTCACGCTTTCGTGACCTCGAAACTGGATATGTGTAACTCACTGTTATTTGGTTTAACGGACAGTGATATCCTGAAGATACAACTTGTGCAGAATACTGCCGCCCGACTTGTTCTACGTGCTTCAAGACGCGAGCATATCACTCCTGCCCTAGAATCTCTGCATTGGCTACCGATTAAGGAACGATCAATGTACAAAATCCTTCTGATCACCTTCAAGGCACTAAATGGCATGGCACCTGTGTTTATATCTGAGTTATTGGCATTATACCAGCCAGCGCGTACCTTGAGGTCATTTTCGGAGCGTCTTCTGTGCGTCGTTAAGCCAAGGACAAAGTTCTACGGTGAACGATCGTACATGCATGCAGCTGCAAAGTTATGGAACAGTCTCCCGTCAGATATTCGTCACTCATCTTGTCTCAGGAAATTCAAATCAAAGTTAAAAACACACCTATTCAAAATGCATTTCGGA
>JXSR01S006678.1:66984-77295 GCA_000969725.1 Ophiothrix spiculata
AGGAGATGAGAATTAGAACCAATCAGAATTCCCCAAATAGTCACATGACTGCTGATAACCATATCAGTTGGACATGCATCACCACGTAACTCATTCCAGTCAAAGGATTGGCGGAATTCAACGGTTGCTGTCGGTAGTATGAAACTGGCGCCCTCGTATATGTATGGTGCCCATGTTATGTTTACACGCTTGTATGGAGATACCTACAATATTGAGACATAAAAGCAGACAATAAATGGAGAGTTTAATCTTGAATTTGTGTAGGTGACATATTCTGGTCCCAAATTCAAGATTTTTTTACATATTTCTTATTTGAATAAAGGACCATCATCTACTAATTTCAAATCTTAAATCTTGATACTATTGAGAGAAGAAAATTGAGCTGACTATGGTTCGATTCCTTTCCTTTCTTAATACTGTTCATCTCTAACACATGATATAGTCGCATCATTGAATTATCATCCGTTAAAGGTGCAATTCATGATTCTGATGCGATGACAACCTCCCCTTGTTATAGCTAAATAAAAAGAAGAGTACAACATAAATGCATGCTGAAAATTTCACTTAATTCTGACTATTCGTTTTCAAGTTACAAGCTTTTCAGCATTTTAAAATTCCCTATAGGCTACTGTGTTATAATTATTGTCTGGGCCCCAACAATAATTAGAAAATTACACAAGAATGGTTTGAGGTTTGTATCATACATCAGTCAAGGATTATTTCTAGCTAAAAACCTAATTTTGATAGAGGTGACCTTGAGGATGAAAAGTGGATCATGAATTAGAGAATAAAAGATAAGATTTCTTGTTTTGCCTGTCATCTATCGTCATATAATGGATGAGTGTGTACATTATTTTGAGTAATGGGTGCCCCCGCAGGGGGTGTCCATTACGATAAAATAATGATCACACCCATCCATTATGAGACGATAGATGACAGGCAAAACAAGAAATCTTATCTCTTATTCTAATTCTTATTCGGATTTTTACCGTTTTTAAGAAAATTAATGTGTTTTTACGTTAAAAAATTAGCGTGACATCATCTAGTTAATTACTGACACCCCTGTCTAAATAATGAATCAATCCACATGTACGATTTTTCCAGCGCGCAGCTGGGGCGGATTAATATACCAGGTGAATCTCACATTATTTTGTTTACAAATGACAATGATGAATGACGATCAAGCCATGAAGAAAATCTGCACAAAATCTGATTGGAATATACTAAAATGTGTTTTGATGAAGATATAATTGTAATCATTACTTGGTGTGTTTGCTGAAAAACGTAACATTGCATGAAATAGATGACACGATTTTCCGAGTCAATACTGGCACTGACACTGACACTCACACTGTCACTGTCACTGAGCATTTCACGATTTGGCTTGCTGAGAGCCTGAAAGTCATGAAGACTTGAAGCGTGACTTGGTCATGAACTCCGCTTTTCTTAACTAGAAACTGAGAAAACAGTGTCATTTGTAATTGTAAAGAAGATTATTTATACAAAACTGAGCAAGGTAAGCAACTGTAAGCTTAATTAAATCCCGGCATTACATTGCATTTCATCGGAAGGCCACTGACACTGTTGAGGAACTGAATAAATTTTATGAAATTTACAGTATCGGTTCAAAATCGAGTGTGTCATACAGATGTTTTGACTTATTTTATGTCATAAATTAATTAACCTGTCTTTATAAGAATGTAAATTGCTAAAACAAGTCCCAAACGCAGCACTGTAAAAAAGTAGTTCCTATTTGTTTACATGTTTCAAACTTGACGCGCTGCCTGTCATCTATCGTGTCATAATGTATGGGCGGAGTTAAGGTAAGAACCAGTCAGATTGCTTCATTGAATTATAAGCCACACCCACTGAATAAGAATTGCCCCTTTAAATTGAATTATTGAATTACGGTTCAATTCCTTTCCTAATCTCTTACCCCATTCATATCCAATACATGATGTGGCGGCACATGTACATATCCTGTGTCATCACCAGTAATATCGAGTGAGTGGACTGTGGTTCGATTCCTGGTAAAGGTTAGCTGTGCTCCTCCATAGATCTCCATCAGAGTGAAAATGTATTCAAAATCATCTTCTGGTGGCAGCAAATAAGCAATGGCACCTAAATGGACAAGAACAAAAATCATTGAGTTGATTAATATTAAACACATTTATGTCCACTATTCTAACACATCCTTATAAAAAAATCAAATAGGGTTCCATGTCCTAGGTTTGCTTAAAATCCATCAAAGTACTGTATAAGTGGTTTATTTCGCGCTACATTAATTCACCTAGCGCGAAAATAAATGTAGCGCGAAAAGTGGTTTGTATATACCGCCGCACGTTGAAAAAATGACAAGCGCGAAAATTTTGTCAACAAAATTTTCTGGAAATTTTGTTGACAAAATCATGCATACAGGTGTGACACTGTTTTCATGTGGTAGCTAAACCATGCAAAAAGCAACAGATTAATGCAGAATTTATACAAACAAGATGCAAACCACTTTAGAAAATAGAGTGACAATTTCCGAAATATATGAGAAGTTCCCTGGTCATGAGTTTCGAAAAGTAGTGCATTAATTCTCTGCTTTTTACAGGCATTAAAGTTATAAGGAGGAAAATGAATACTGTATAAGTGTTACTTTTCGCGCTACATTTATTTTCGCGCTTTTCATGCAAAATTGGGTTAGCGCGAAAATAAATGCACCACGAAAATTAATGTGTTATTGATATAAAGGAAATTCCATACTCAGCCAATGTTCATGTGCACGAAAATAAAAACGCGCTAAATGGTCCAAAATTGGCCGTGCACGAAAATTACTGAGCACAAAAATATTGCCATTTACAGTACATAATTTGTCTTGTCTAAATTTCAGTTGTTTCTTGAATTTGGAACTAGTTCTACTTCTTAAGTTCACAATTTTCAGTGCAATAAAAGTGAAAAACAAATATAACCAGCCCCATACATTTTTAGATGCACTAATTCTGAACAACTTTTGACTGGTAGTACCACACTTTCAATGACACAAAGAGTGAAATTTCCATTTGAAATCAGATGATTAAACTTGAAATTCCAAGTCACTTCAGGGCGATCACACTAATAATGACTCGTGCTAACCCTAATTACAAGTTCAAATTCGTACGCAGTCAGTTAACTTGAACGTGGACGTAACATTCTGGGTATTGTGTAAGTGAATCACTTTTTCTATCGGCAATTGCTGGAAAGTGTAAAATTGGCTTCGGGGATTCTCGGAAAGTTGTGTTTTGAAAAGGTCCATTGTCTGGCTGGGAATAGGAGTGACACATCTCTGTCATGACTATACTATTTTACCTGATGACATGAAGACCGCATAGTCCTCTTCAGTAGCCCTCTCACCTGTTGGTAGAGTAACCTATTAACAATAAAAACATTCATTATAACATTTAAACCCATAGATTAAAGAAAGTACAGATAGGAAACAGGTCTATTTGCCCCTGTTAGGGGATTGCGCTACGTGAGCGCCATACCTGGACCAACGCAGCACGAATGCGTAGTGACACTCTGCTATAACTTGACTACAACGCAATAGGCATCTTAAATTTTCTGCCAAATTGGGCGTAAGCAAGGAACAGCGCTTGACTGGCTCGATAGCCGCATTCTCAGTTGAATTACCATTCTGTTGCCGGAGTACTTATACACCATATCTCTGTGACTTTGTAATAAGTGTAAAGTCATGCTGACCTTCAGTTTCTTCAAAAATGTGGCTAATTTACTCTACTCACAATACAAGTTGTATCATGAACCGCAAGCCTGCATGGTTTCATAATGGCCTATGGTCAAAAATCACGTCCGAAATCAAATTTCTACTTTCATCAGACATGATACCTTTAAAGTATTATATGTTCTATCATATTGACCAGTTTCCAACATCCAAAGCATAAGACGTTTTACACAGTACAAAAACTTTAAACTGAATTTTCTCAAACAATAGTTTTCTGAATCAGCCTCATGCTTTTTAACCAAACATCCAATAACCAAACGCAATATGTCATTTTCAAGGTTAAATCTCAGCTTTTAGATGAAATCAAAATATTACTTTTGATTTTGGGACCCTGAAGGCACCTGTCGATATGATAGGCCACAAATACTCAAACTCTGATATATGTCCCAATACCTTAGCTCTTTGGCATCCATTGTCTACTCTGAGGATTTTAGTGACTGGATTCTTGCCATCAATGTAAATCACCCCGGGTCCTCCAGGCTCAGCATCAGCTTGCTCTACACCTCCACCTGAAACGGATTCAAAAACCAATGATAGTATAAGAAATGAAAAATATCTCCCACATGTCACATACAAATATTATTGCCTGCACTGGGCCACTGAGCTATATTGATGTACTCATGCATGAACAAAAGAAGGGAAAAGGGATCAAATTTTATGAGCAACATAAAAAGCACTGATCATGGGACTCAAAATACCGATTCTAAACAAAAACAAACACGATTTTTTTACAAAATGAGGTGTTTTTCAAAACCTGAGGAAAAAATCTTGACTGGTAACATTTTGAGTAAAATTGTATGAAATCCTTGTTTAGGGGTATATTTTCCAGGAAAGTTAAAACTTGTTTGGGGGTATTTTGTAAACCTTTGTTCATGTATATGAATATCAATATAGCTGAGTGCCCCCCCCCCCAGTCCAAATCTATATGTGCCATGCTCAGCATTTATACAGCTTAGACTGAATCCATGATCCATAAAGATGTACTCCAGTATACAAGTGCAAATTTAATAATTTCCTTAAAAAGTTAGCTGAAGTTATATGTATTGGAAAGTGAAGAGTTTTATTAATGTGTAAAAATAGCATCATGGTGATGCAGCAGTTTGGACAATTCAAGTTAGAATTTATTATTTTAACAATAACTGATTGTTATAAGTGCAGGATTTTGAAGCGATCAATCTTTAATAAAAATCTAAGTGTTTGTTACCTGAACTTTCAATAATTCAAGCAAGAATTTATTATTTCAACAATATTCTTGTTCAGACATTGGGTAAAATCCTGAAGGCTTTGAATTGCTTGAGGAATCGCTCAAACAATCATGAAATGTGAACAATTATGAAATCTTGCACTCATGTAAGGTCATTTGAAGTTGATTTTCATATGTATGCAGATGATATACAGTTGTATACATATTTTGATCCAAAAGACTGCTCCAGTATATCATCTGCTCTTCATAAACTTTCCTGTTGTATTGATGCTCTTAGCCAGTGGATGAGAAGTAATCTGCTTAAGCTAAATGACAGTAAGACCAAATTTTTTGTTGCAGTTCCTTCCCACATGAAACATATTGTTGGGCCCTTGTCTCTACGTGTTGGTGACATGTTAATCTCTCCTACTGAGAACATTTGTAATTTAGGAGTCATATTCGATCCCAGAATGTCTTTGTCACCTCATGTGAAAAACCTGTGTTGCAACTTGACATACCATCTTCGCAATATTTCCAGACTACGCAGGTTTCTGGACAAGGAAACTTGTCATCTTGTTATCCGTGCACTCATCCTTTCCAAATTAGATTATGGTAATGGGCTTCTTCTCGGTGCATACAAGACCGATATTCAACACCTTCAGCGTATTCAGAACTGGGCTGCGAAGATGGTATGCCAAGTTCGTAAGCAAGATCATGCAACCCAATGTTTGAAGGAACTACATTGGCTCTCTGTTGAAAACAGGATCAAATTCAAAATCCTTATGCTAGTCTTCAAGTGTCTCCATCAAATGGTTCCTGATTATCTCTCATCATCCATATTCTTGCACCAGCCTGCCAGAAGTAGTCTTCGCTCAGCATCTGATTTAACATGTCTGACTGTGCATTCAACATCCAAATTGCTTCAGTCAGCTGAACGCAGGACATTTTTCTACTCTGCTCCTGTCCTTTGGAATCAGGTTCCTGTTTTCATCAGAGAGTCACCTACTCTAGCTGTTTTTAAGAAATGTCTGAAAACTTTATTTTCAATGTAATGTTGTTTTTTGCTCTTTGTAAATAGTTTTTGCTTTGTCAATTTCAGCGCTACGATCTTTATGTAGCAGCGCTATATAAATATTTGTAATGTATGTATGTATGTTTGTATGTTAACATTTTAGTATCAAGTATTGGGGATCTGAGTAAAGAACTCCAGAACTCAGCAAAATCCTTGAGTCACAGTGTACATGGTAGTTACCCTGATTGTCTTATATATGTGTTTGTCAGTTGTTTCACAGTCCCCATGTACCCAGGCCTAGTTGAATTTATCAATATAGGGCGTGGAGTATGTTCAGTGTGGACATCCTTGCCAGCAGGGATCAATGTACAAGGTTATGGCTTGATGAGGTCATTTAGGCTGGAAGACGAGATAAGCTCTAGACAGGGATGTCTCATCATATTGGGCCGGAACTTAGTCAGGAATTCAGTGCTTGAAAATGCCGTCTTGCAGGGAAGTCAGCAGAAAATAGCAGGCGATTTGTCAGCTTAAATGGAACAAATTTGGTCAAGTTCCCCGATAATGCCGGGGTACACTGGAGACACAACTGACAAGCACATAATACTGCAAAGTCAAAATCCGAAAGGTGTTAAAATTTTGAGTATTTATATACCAGAATTTGCCATATGGACCTATTGTCAATTTTTTTAAATTAAGAAAAACTTGCGAAGGAAACAACCCTCCTTGTGACAACAGGTAATATCTGATTTCAATAAAATTACATGAGTGAGATTTCCAAACAAAACTCTATTTAAAACTAATACACAAGTGTTTAATAGCATTTTAATAAATTGACAAGTAGATATTTTAAAACAATAGTAGGAAGCATTTGTCAGCTGTCACTTGTCCCTAGGGGGTCAGTCATCAAGTATGATAATATAGACATGCAGAAACACTAAAACAAGGATGAAACAGGTGACAATATTTAGGGTAGTAATAACAATTATTTGCAAAAAATAGTGTGGACTATTTCAAAACTCTACTTTTAACATTAAAAGGAAATGTTGACTACGAATTCAACTGGACAAGGTTACTGAAGTTTTATAAATAAACAGAAGAGCAATTGAAGTTATTTTACATTGTCAATAACTTACTAGAGTAATCTGACTGCCCTTTCAAATACTGAAAAGGATCATGATTGTATTTTTATTTTCATTAATTTTTTTTATTATTTAATTATTTTTTACTTATAATTATATTTTTTTTTTTATTATTTAATTATTTTTTACTTATAATTATATTTTTTTACACACTTTTGTGAATCCCTGTTTAGAGTGCTAATTATGGAAAGACTCACATAAAATCTCAATTTAGGGCGTATTTTGGCTTCATAATAATCCCCTTTAAGGTTTTTTTAAACTATGGTCACATATGCTTCAACATTATACTTGAATGCCCCCCCCCCCCTTCTCAGCCATTGTCATCTGACTTATTTCAAACAAGAAAGTTTGTATTCTTTTTATTTTATTTATCAGTTCTTTAGGTGTGTGAATGGTACTGCTGAGAAATGATGCCGCTGAACTTAAATTCACCTAATAGTACCGAAATATTCATCATGGATAGACAGCGCATCATTTATGCTGTCTTTTCGGCTTTTGTGATTCTAATAAATCTAACTGGAAACTGTGCAACAATTTTAGCATTTTGGAAAGTATCTATATTAAGAATGAAGGCGAGTAATTTGCTGATACTGAACCTATCAGTTGCAGATCTAGGAGTTGGTTTTATGCAAATTTATTTTTCTCGAATGGGATACTTCAACATTGGCCATTTGGTAAAATTGGATGCCAATTTGGAAAGTTTTGCCTTCATACCTTTATTCCAGTTGGAATTTTGACAACATTGGCAATTTCATTTGACAGATTTCTTCTTTTGAAAAAGACATATCCGCAGTATCATAAGATACAATCCTAATCACGGATACAGACAATAATAGCATTAATTTGGCTCTATGGAACTCTTCTTGCCCTGAGTGAATTTATTGTTTGGGACTACGTTCAAATTCCAAATGGATAGGAGGCCAGATTTAACTAAAACAAAAAAAGTCATTCTCGCCCTCAGCACAACGCTTTGTATTCCATTGCCGCTTACTCTGTTGCCATTTTTATCCCCCTACTTGCCATTGAAACATTGAGTATTTTATTTGTTGTTCTACTTTTCAAAAATTGAGGCAATCCTCGGTAGTCATGCCGAGTAAACAAGGAGAATTTTCTTCAAGAATGCATTCACGTGCTGGAAGAGACATCAGTGTCAGTGTGGTATCAGTAGCTGGTATGGACAATCGACAAAATACCAATGATGTTTCACAAAATCGGTATCGTAAAGCTGCGAAGATGTTCGGTGCACTGGTTCTCGTTCTTAACCTTTGTATACTGCCTTTTAATAATAATAATAATAATGAGATTTGTATAGCGCCTTTTACAAAGTATGCAAGGCGCTAGAAAAAAGGAGAGGAAAAAATGTTAGGTAGGAAAAAGATGAGACTTAAGACGGCCCTTGAACCCAGACAATTCACTACAACCACGAATGCTCAGCGGTAACTTGTTCTAAAGACGGGGACCAGCAACTGATAAAGCACGATCACCCAATTGCTTCTTCTTCTCCTTTTGTCATATACAGTCAGTACCTTTTGCATGCAGTCATGTTATAGCGCTCTCCTGCAAGATCATTTGGTGGATATTCTTTACCTGAATTCAGCCATCAACCCATTTTTGTATGCCATGATGATGGGAAAGATACGCCAGTTTTATCAACGTGTCTTGTTTAATGGAAGAAAAGTAAATTTGCGTTATCTTTTACAACAAAGCACATTTATGTCAACATTTGTAAAATGACCACCTCACTATAGACAAATCCGACAAAGCCCTCTCGAAAGACCGCCCTCTTGCATCGCCGCCATTACGGGGGGCCAATTTAGTAGTTGTCACCATAGTAGTCAATACATTGAGATGTCAGTCTTTAAGGCCTATCCTGGGACATATATTCTATATCATCTTAAAATCGAACTTCTCTTTTTACTGAATGAAATTACTGCTGAATTATGTGGTTGCTAAAATACGCAATTTGACGTGCGTTGTAAGAAAGCTGTTCTAAAAGCACGCTTTGTTATTTATGCACGGCAGCTTTGTTGTATATTCACGCATGTGCCATTCATAATCGGACATGTTGAACTGTTTTTTGATACGTTTTTGTTTCGTTACCATAACTGAAACTAATATCCGATATGAATATATCGCGAACCAGTGACTTATATATAGCCAGCCTAGTTAAATGATTGGGATCCCGTGAACAATAATTTTTTAGGCCCACTAAGTAAGCACCCCGGTAAAACGGCACACTTATATGCATCAAACATCATTTTGGAAACTTATCCATAATATTGCTACTGAACAATGTAGGCCTATTATAGACGTACTGTCTCGCAAAAAAGCAGTCATGTTATAGCGCTCTCCTGCAAGATCATTTGGTGGATATTCTTTACCTGAATTCAGCCATCAACCCATTTTTGTATGCCATGATGATGGGAAAGATTCGCCAGTTTTATCAACGTGTCTTGTTTAATAGAAGATAAATAAATTTGCTTTATTTTCTACAACAAAGCACATTTATGTCAACATTTGTAAAATGACCACCTCACTATACCACCAAAATGAAAAGCAAAATGTTTACTCGAACTTTCACATTGATCATCTTTGACTGCCACTGAGTTAAAATGATTAAAAATTTGTTTGTTTTATTTTTAACAACATCAGTACAAAATCTACAAATTTACAGAAATTCAGAACACAAGGTCTTTTGTATGTATAAATACAATCCTGATATATGCTGGCTGGCCCTGCACTCTGAATTGTGTTTACTTTGTCCAAGGCATTTTGGCAGGTTAATAATTTAATCTTTAAAACATTGGGTATATGAAAATCAAGGTCTTTATAACGATAACGGTCTTAAAATAACTCAATGGTGTTGCAGGAACTTCCATTTGAAAATTACAGGGGCTTTATATCAAGAGGTCTCCTGAAGTTCTTTAGGAGAGCAACTACGGAAGCTATGTTAATACCATCATACAAGGCACTCTAATAATTGAGCTCCCATAAAGCATTTGAGGTCTTAAAATTTATTCAACGAGATGATGTCAAATTGAAGCATTTTGAATGATTTAAAATATGAATCTATATTTTTTGCGAACAAAAGTGATTGCTTTCAATCAGATAAATTTTAACATTATGCTTGTTCAGATGTGCAGGGCTTTGAAATCTGTGGTAACGTGGCCGCGCCGTTCCCAGAAAAAAATTGGTACGGTAAGCTTTAAATAATGAT
>JXSR01S006679.1:18434-34657 GCA_000969725.1 Ophiothrix spiculata
AAAAACAAGTGATTTTTTAGAGCAATTTTAACAATTTTTTCATAAATCTCAGAGAAAATTCTCATCAGCACTAGAAAAGTTCCCAGAAAGGTTGAATTTTTTTTCTATACCCTGCTTTCACCCTCCATCATGTGAGGGTGTTAAAAATTGTGTACGTAACAAGCTGTATCACAGCTTCTCAATGTTTCATTGCAAACTTAACAATGACAATTAACATAATTTAAATATAATAGAATATACATATTCTGTGGTGTTGAAAATGCAACAAACTTGGAGGAGTAGGTTCCTATTTTATGATGTGTATTATTTACTTTTAACTGATTAATCTTGACCTCTGAAATGGATTGCACAAGGTTTCAGCCTTAGCTTGTGTCTTGTTTTCTCCTGAGAGGTAAAAGAAAGTATGCAACCCTTGGGATGAGACAGTTATATAAATACAAAAGAAATGGAAAATATGTATACCAATTATTTTATGTTTTGTGCTATATATCCAAAACTATAAGGAATTTTGAGGTAAAATTTTGGATTTGTAATCAGAAAAATATGGGCTTTCATTTGGCATCAAAAAATATACTTCTTCCTGTTTAGACCTGGGGGATGAGAATGTGATCGGAACCTAAACCTTTAAAAGAGGTTGATATACGACCGGTGGGAGGGGGTGTGACGTCATCAGATTTTGAAACTCTCATTCAAACACGTTAATTTTTAACTTGCATTTAAAAATTCAATTTTATGCCCCTATCTAACATATAAAAGCCTGGGGAAGGCACTGACCTAGAAAGGTGGTACGGGTATGTGCGGCCCTCAAGACCCCCTTTTCATGCCCTGTGTGGCACTCACTATACAATCTTTAGTTCTCAAGCCCTTTTTTCAAAAAATGTGCAGTTCCCTAGCCTCATTTTCTGAAGTTAAATTCCAAGGCCCCACCCAATTAGAGACAAATTTTGCTTCAAGAGCCCAAATTTAGCCCCAAAAATTAGTTATAATGGGTAATCTTTGAGTCACTTCTGTTTCTGCTTCTGCTTCAGATCAAGGTTGGCAATTTCCCGGGAAATACTAGTAATATATTGATTATATCAATTTTTGATTCCTGATGACTCACCCCGAAATGGGGGACTTTGCGACAGAAAACTTTTAGAGAAACTGAAGACAAAATGAAGAAAATAGGCAGCAAAAAATAAGGAAAAAAATAAGCAGATTTTCTGTAGTAAGGATTTATCGCTTTGATCAATTTTAACAAGTGAGGTGTCATTTTAAAGCTTAGAAAATGCTGTAACAGATGAAATGATAAAATCAAAATTGATATGACATCTGCGAAGTTCCCCTTTTGAGATGAACCATCACATTTATATTCATGGAATCCGAGAAAATTTTCATTCACAATTTTTGACACCCCAATTTGAAGGAGCGAGAAAGACTCGTTTACAAAGTTAGACCACAAGAGTAACAAAGATGACACTGAGCTTAAAACATATCCCCAATAACATTACATGTAACGTAATACGTGGACAAAAACGAGAACACACAATGATGAATGCTGCACACCTTGTACCCAATTGAGCGTAACACACACCAAGGAAGATGTCAGGATTTATCAATATTTGAGAGGGATTATTCTTTCTGTGTTCTCATTAATTGGAACCACTGATAATGTGATCAGTTAAGAACCATGCAGCAACTGTTGAGAAATAGTAATCAAATGAGCTATTAAGTATATGGGGATATACATTGTAGTGTCAAGGGCCTGCTCTTACTTGGAATTTTCACCCACTATCAGGTAGTAGGGGTGTCAAAAATTGTGTAGAATATTTTAATTTCGTTGGATCGCATGACAACAGTCAATTAAAATTCATCAATAAAATCAAATATACATATTCTGTTGTGTTGAAAATGCAATAAACTTATATACAACAGAACCAAGACCTTCCCACAGTACACAGTAACAGTTCAGTGAGCATGAATGTACCAAAGAAATGTTCAGCGAGGTCAAATTACCACTGCTATGTATTTATATGGGAAATACGTTGATTTTCTTGCTAAATCAAACCTGACATTAGTTTATTTGGGTACAGGTTGTTAAGTTCTGACGTGCCATTTCTCCAAACGTTTTTGTTTTCAAATGGCCTTTTCTACGGATGATTTTTACTCAAAACGTTTTTTTGCCTGAACGGCTGTTTCTCAGAATGGTTTTTTACTCCACTGAACGGTTTTTTTCCGGAGAAAAAAACATTCGCATTTATAATCTTAAGGGAAATGTTCTAAACAGTGATAATAGAGGGGAGCATGGCCGAGTGGTTAGAGCACGGGTCTCGTAATATAGAGATTGTGGGTTCGAGCCCTGGGCCAGGCGGTTTTCGTCTCCTTGTTTCCTTGGGCAAGAAATTTTACTCTACTTGCTCCGTGGTCGGACAGTCACGTAAAGCCGTGGGTCCCCTGTACGAATAGACTCCTTCATGGGGTATGCATGTTATGCAAGTACTTGTATCATTGATTGATTGATTGATTGATTGATTGATTGATTAATTGCTGTAAATGAATATGGGGTTCCTTGAATACACACTAAATAAAACGGACGCCTGACATTCATTAGATGAAATTTAATTATATACTTTGTCAAAGAAGCAATTAATTAATGTTTAACTAATTAGTGAGAATTCTTTGAAATGACAAATAAGAAGTTTATGGATGCTGTCCTTATGAACCTGTGTTATTTGTAAATACTATTATAGGCGTGTACTTCCCATCACTTTTTATAAAAAAAAAATTCTTGTCATAATTAAGTTAATGTTGTTCCACTTTTTAATTTACCGTATTTGCATGACTAAAGAATAAATTGATAAGGAAATTTAAAACATATATAAATTTTAATGACGGGTGTGAAAACATCTAGCCCTAAGAGCACTTTCCTGTCCACATGTCGACATGAAATCTCATTTGTCGACAAAACTGGTCAAATAAAATTTTATAAAAACTTACGTTTAATTGTCAATTTATGGCTGTTTATTAGTAGTTGAGCCTTTAAAATGTTGCATAAAAAATTTAATGCTTTAATAGTTGTTCCACATTTACAAGTGTTTTTAAAGTTATCATGATGGTTCACAACAAAAAAGTTACAAAATATCAATTTTATATCATCCATATTGTTGTATGCAGAAAAAAATAGTATATTACTATATTATATATAAGTCTACGTCTAAAACAGGTCATTAAGCTTATTGAATTTGAAACAATTTTGATTTCCCGCAAAAAACAACTCTTTGATATCAACTTTATGTTGACATTAGGCCTAAAAAAATAATTGTTTGATTGGTGTAACATTAAAAAAAATAGGGTAGGTGGGTCGGATTTTGTTTTTTATTTTTCAAGTTTATGTTTCACATACAAAAACACAAAATATACGACACATATACAAAAACATCTTCACTTTTTCTGTTACACATCTTTTATTTGTCATTTTGAATGTCCTGCAAGCCATATCTCAGGCCCCCATGAATCAATTCCCATCAAATTTGGGATTTTGAGGTTTTTTACCATGCTAAAAAAAATAAAATTATTTAGGGTCAGCAGTAAAAATAGGGTCGGTCGGGTAACGCCAATCAAACAATTTTTTTAGGCCTTATGTCGATGTCGACAACAATTACTGCAACATGTCGACATGAAAAAACAGTCTCGACAGAAACCTTAGTTTTAGTACTCCCATAATTCCATTCAAAATTTCAAATCAATAGTGCAAAACAACCAACAGCGAGAACCCATAGACATCAGTAAAATGCATGTTTTATACCCGACATACCAAGAAGAATTCCAGGTTTTTTTCCCTGACGATAAAATTGTCAAAATTTCAGAATTTGTTTCCATTTTCTCCATAAAATATGGTTAGAAATTGGTTATGGGGTCAGTTATATAGGTTAGATATAGGGTTTGGCTAAGTTTAGGGTTAAAATCACCTTGTTTAGGCTTTCGCCAAGGAAACCCATCTTGGTACTTGGTACCAAGAAAGCTGAAAGAAGCTTATCTTTAACAGGGCTCCAAGATGTTTTTTAAATTCAGTTTTGAATGCAGGAGGAAGACCAGAGCAATAGGTTTAGAAATTCTGAGCGATAGGGTTTTGGTTTAATTTTAGGGACAGGTTATTGAAATTTTACTAGTCAATTAAAAGTAATCGGGAAAAAAGCGGGATTCTTCACTTTCTAATTTAGCAAAAAAGTAATTCCCATATTGAACAATAGCCTATCAATCATCAAGTGTAGTTTAGTCCAATCCGTAGCACATTTTTTGGTGATTAATATCCACAATACAAATCAACCATTACGTTATAACCAAGGCTGGACCTCGGGGCTGGACATTAGCACATGTCTGACAGCCAACGGTAACTTTGGTGTCCCAAATTATAAATTGAAAGTTACCTGCTCAACATGGCAGGTAACATTTTTTGTCATTATGTTGTGACATTCAAATTTTAGGGGCAGGTGAAGGATCACAATAGCTAAATTTTCTTGTGGGCTTTTTGTTATAAAGTGTTTTATTATCAAGAAAAATGATTTTTTAGCTCCTAAATTTAGGCATATTTTCAAACACCTATAAAATTTCCTAGAAACACTTTAATTTTAAAAGCTAACGAGAGATTGTTGGAAATTTGATAAGCTTTCATTTGACATCTTGTTTGTTAGAATTGAGGCATGTAAAGTATGAATGAAAATTCTGAGAAATCTGGCTATTCAGTGTTTCTATAAATTAATGCAATAAAATTTGGAAAGTAGAAACATAAGAAGTCTCACGTTCGTAAACTGTGAAAGAAATGTCTTTAAATCAAAATTTGTGACAATATGTGATCAGTTTGCAATGCAAAGAAAAAAGGATTAGTTTCTATGGGAAATTGAAAAATAAAAAATAGCATAACTCAAAAACGCTTTGACGGAAAAAAAATCAAAATTTGGAATACAAGTTTCTTTCATCATTCTGCACATTCTGTGAAATTTTAAACAAATTCTGTGCAGGACACCGTAGCCGCTAGAACTACCTTAATGTAGTTGTGATTCAAAAAATGTGGACTGAACCCTGTATGGTCATATTGGTTTATGTGCGTTAATCGGCTGCTTGTTGCATACTTCAAGATTCACATAATAATACTTACCGACGGATTGAGGTGTTTGATTTCCTTGATACATGCCGCTATGATATCCAACATTGCCGTCTGCACTGCCACCATGGCATGCGTCATTGTCAATTGTAATTCAACAACTTCTGGCTACAAACAAACAAACAAACAAGAAAACCCATCAAAAATCTGAAACATTAAAACATTGTATTTCCATAATGTGTCATTAATCTTTTGAGTATAATACAGAGGTTATCAACCAGTCCTTACAATGTGCCATAAAAATAAATGAGGAATAAATTAAGGGAAAGGGCCAAACTTGCCTATTTCTCAGTGTATTTCTAATATATTTCTTTGTTTTTAGAGTGTGTCAAAGTGTCAATCAGTACTTATCAAAGTGCCAAATTTGGTGCATGCGCCGCTACTTGAGAATCCCTTGTATAACATACGGTATATATTGCTGGGAATTTAACAAATCAGAAGATTGCGTCCACAAGAATCACAATGGTTATAGCGATAACTAACTATGAAATTATACATATCATGTTTGGATGGGAATATGGGAGGTACAAAAATAATGTACCTTTAGTGCTGAAACTGAAGATTTCCAACTCACTTGGCTACGCCTCATGAGTGCAGACAACTCCAACTTCAGCACGCAGTGCATTATTGTTGTACAATTTCATTCGTGTCAAGAAATACACATTATTAATCTATGATTAATTAAGGCATTAAGCTGAATTCAGACTCGATGCACCAAGCATGTGCAGTAAAAGATTTGAGGAGTTCCAATCAATCAACATCAAAACATAACACCGAATGCAGTACCGCAAACCAAGTTGAGAAAAGCTCTACTTTAATTGCATTTTCATTTTGTCGGCTGCTGCAGTCCATTTGCGTTTTGCGGTGCCGTTTGTGGTGAAAAATATTGGAAACGCAACGCATTGCATTTTGAGTATGAATTTAGCTTACTCCAACCCTTTGTAAATAAGTGGGAGCCAATGTCATTGAGTAAATAATAATAATTTGTGATATCAAACCTGATGAACATATTCAAGAATAATAAGTGGGCATTCATATGGCGCTCTTCAGAGATCACAGGGCCTTACAGAACAACAAAAGCCGATATGCGGGCTGCTCTAGCAAAATGATTAAATACACAACCGCAAACTAGACCTAAACCCTGACGCGAAATCTTGAGTGGGTCTCAAAGCTTTACTTCACACACCTTATGTTTTTGCATACATGCTCCAACTGATGCGTGGAACCTGTAAATAAGAAAAATATAATGTACATGTAATGAACTATTTGGTTTTTATCTGGGGCCTATTTCACTAACGTCTAAATCCATCGCAAAGCCAAACTTCATCGCAAAAGCAAGAGATCATTGCAAATTTGCGATTTGCGATGGAAAAAATCATTGCAAACCATTCGCAATTATTTTGTCTGTGATTAATATCTTTGCGAGTGCTTATGAGCATCCGCAAAGAAAACATCGCAAATGGAAGTCATCGCAAATTCTTGATATCACATGATTTTATTTCGCGTCATATTTGGATGAGATCACTGCAAATTTTTGATCATCGCGAAATTTGCGATAGCCTCATCCATATAGAGATAAAAGTGAAAAGATGTTAGTGAAATGGAAAAGTAATCGCAAGTGATATTTGCGATGGCTTCTAATTTGCGAGAGTGTCTGCAATCATCACAAAAAATAATTGTGAAATGACGGACAAGTCCAACGCGTGCTGCGTCTCCTGTGCTCAGCTACTTGCACGCTTATCTGTATCAATTCACAGAGGGAAGAGACAGACCCGTCTATTTGGTGTTGATCAAAGTATATTAGGATGCCTTAATAAATCTTTCTTATTTTCTTCTTGATGTATACAATGTGACAGTTCACCAACAAATATTCAGTAAAATACATGTAAAAGTTGATCCTGACAAAAACCAAGTTTTTTCAAACTTGACAATGTCTTTTTTCTTAAACTCATTGCACAATATCAGCATTCATAATAGCTCAAACGTAACTTTTTTTTTGATGAAATCGGAAATAAAACCTGCATTATAGTTTATCTCAAAGTTGTTTTTCACTCATTCACAGGGTTTTTCTTTCTGACGCTTGTTGTTAAAGGTACATGGTCCAATTTTCCACATTTTAGTTTTATGGATATTTAGGAATATTTTGATACCAAAATCTCAGAAAGTTTGAAAAAATGCTGACCCAATCAGACAGGCTCCTTTAAGGCCTTCTGCATACTGATGCACTTATTTAAGCACATATTTGCAGAGCATAATTTGATGATATCCATTTCGCGCATTAAGAGTGGCGTACACAACCCGATTTGAAATGAAAAACAACTTTGAGATAAAGTATACGAAACTTCCATGCAACTTTTCTCAGTTTTACATATTCTGACATGACATGCTTTATAAAAAATTACAATGCCACTTTAATGTGCCAAATGAACTTGTATCATTTTAAAGCTTGAGACATGATCCTTTTGAATCAGCGATTAAACAGAATTGGGACTAACTTTACAGTATGTTTTGTATGAATGTCAAAAATGGAACAAAATGTTGTTGATTCGTGATGAATCTACAGTTGATATTCAAATTAGCACGTCACTCACGGTACAGCGTTTATGGAAGTGTGTTTACGCAGTACACATAGCAATGCACAATTCATTGTGTGTTGGGACTATAAGTACGTGCAAAGTCTGGTTCTTGGGACTCGAAAACGCCAAAGCAACAACATTTATAAATAAACAATTTGCTTCAGATTCTGCTAAGTATTTTCATGAAGATGAGTATCTTTTAAATTGAAAACATTTAGAATTTAATTCATACGTTTTAAGGAAGATTTTCGTTGCTGAAAGGCATTCAAACACCCTACAGAGTTGTTCATCGCCAATCAACAACGATGCATCCGATGCGTCTGCATATTTTTATCACGCTCAGGTGATAAAAATATGTGGATACATAGATGCATCGTTATTGATTTGCGATGAACAACTCTGTAGCGTGTTTGAATGCTTAAATGCATACCTACCTTGGCCATAGAAACAATTTTCTCACAAATAGATTCCTCATGACTCTCTCCAATTTACAAAGCCCCGCAGAAAATGCCTGTGGATGGTCCGAGAATGCTTTGATAAACCCTTTCTTATTTTTATGACGATAAAGATGGAGTATGAAACCTTCATTGTTGATTTGTGATGAACAACTCTGTAGCGTGTTTGAATGCCTAAACGCATACCTACCTTGGCCATAGAAACAATTTCCTCACAAACAGATTCCTCATAACTCTCTCCAATTTACAAAGCCCAGCAGCAAATGCCTGTGGATGGTCTGAAAATGCTTTGATGAACCCTTTCTTATTTTCTTGACGATAAAGATGGAGAATGAAACCTTCATGACAGGAACTGATAATTCTGAAAATCAAGAAAATTATACACATGATTCCCTGTACTTGGAATGTGGGAAAGAATTCAAGGGTTGGGAGACACAAGGCCGTATTTGCACGTGCAACAAATTTAAGGTGCAAATATGGCCTTGTGACTCTCAATCCTCCAATTTATACCCTGAGCTCTTGGATTTCAAAACCTATCCATGTTTGCTACTTCATGGATGGAGAAAACAAATTTTGCTTTTCCTGCACTTGGGCAAAATCTATGTATAGCTTTATCACTCAGTAGATAAAAATACAACAATTTCATTGGTTAATAACTGAAATGGATATTTCCGTAAACATGTCATATTCCTTCTTTGAACTTACTTGTGAGCTTTGTAGACCACGAGTCCAGTCACTAAATTGATCGGCAGTTTATGGGTTAGCATATCGACAACAAGGATACGAGACGTCACAAATAGCACACCACCCTGCAGATATATGGCCTGTCTGGAAATATAAAAACAAAAGTGAGAAGTTGGTTAGATAATTAGTTAGATATTTGTCCCCACAAATTATAACACCTGTGACCACTATTCACAAATTGGCAATTAACGACCATTTTACATAAAGTGATCCCACTATGAGAGTGACAAATACATAAAAATAGAGTTGAAAATGAGTGCCAATTTTCATAATGATACTACAGGCAAAAGAAACCAGGTTTCACTAAAATTGGTACTTCTATCTACTAAAAGACAGTATATCTATGAGAGTTGTATAAAGAGCTTTTTTAAAATTTCACAACAGATTATCTATATGATCTATACATGTACAGCAAATCAAGTTGAGGTAGCACAACCTATTTTCTACTGTATCTATGTCAAATCATGTAATTAAATCACTCCGGTGATTTAAAGTCTGTAACCATATGATGTCAATTTTTTGAATTAAAACAATTATTTGTCCATCATAGATAAGATCAATCGTGAAATCAAAAGCCGGACCAAGTGTATTTTAGGTCCCATCCAGATATTTAGGGTTAGTGTTAGGGTTAGGTTTAATTTAGGGTTAGGGTTGTGTTTAGGGTTAGGGTTGTGGTTAGGGTTTAGGGTTAGGGTTAGAGTATAGTTTTTGATGGGACCTAAAGTATTCTTTTTCTTGCTCAAAGACACTCCATTCTCCACTTACTGTAGCTTATTTTAACTATCTTTAACTCTCAAGGCCCAATAATTATGAATCCAGAGGGTATCAAAAAGTTTTAAAGATCACCATGAAGAAATACATCCAGGGACATAATTTTATTATGTGACCCTATAAGGCTGCGATCACAAAGATCTGTACTATTCTGGTACGGTGCACGATTTTACTTGGACACGTGTATAGATTCAATGAACATGTGAACTTGATGCTACTGAGTCACATAAGAGGGCACTATTCAAAAAAACGTATAGCTCGTCGTGCCTATAACATACAGCCATCGAATAGCGCATTGCAAATACCGTATACTTCTATGTGATCGCAGCCTTAAGTCATCTTTCCATAGCCACTGTGCAAAGAAACACATTCTTCTATTGAAAACTGACTATCCACAGACCGAATTTGTAGAGATCCTTTTTTAGCCAAAAGAATCCACATTGTATTTTGCTAGAAATCAACATTTTCTGGTCAGCCCTGCTTTATTACATCATCCTGATGTCATTTATTGACCGAAAATAATTTGTTGGTATAAATAGAAAGAGGAGATCCCAACATACAATGTATACTATGGTATCAAACCTTAAAAATTTTGAGCGTGTCATCATAGAATTACTGGGTTGTAATCCTTCAAATGCAAGGATATAATCACGGCACGTTTCTTTGATTTCTCCATGCAGTTTATATCTGCTAGCGCAGGGAGGTTGTTGACATCTATCAACACCTGTTTAGAAAGTATAAATGCCATTGATATGATTTTGGCACCATAATATACACATATAGAAGCTCACAGCGACTGTAATGAGTGACCATCCTGACAAAAGTTCATCGACATAAGTCTCTTCCTCTTGGGTAAGTCCAAAAAAATTTATTGTTTGGTTGTCCTCCACAAGTTTTTTTGAGCAAGTGCGGGCGGGCGGATTTTTTTTTTAATGTAAGTCAAAGTTACACCAAATTATGGCCTCTATAAAGATGTAAGTAAGTCTACTGTACCAAAAATCTCTTTATATAAGTTTAAAAACAGTATTAAAATGGAAACAAAATGAAAACAACAGCTTGAAAAATATTTTCAAAATTTTTTGGGGGGAAATCTGAAACTTAGGCGCAGTATACTTTTGTACAGTAAAAACTTTTTTCCAGTTTTGAAAAATAGGAGCGGGCAGTCGAGGACAACCAAACAACTTATTTTTGGCATAATCTAAAACTCTTTGATACCCCTTGTATGAACACATAAAGTTAAATTCAAATCTTTTGCCATGGTGTATTGGCTTCCTTAATCCTCTTACCTGTCATTAGCATTGAACTCATTATTGATGACTTTAGGCAGAGGTTTGGTGCCAGCTTTGTGAAGTTCTTCAATGAAATATTCCTGAAAAAAATCCAGCAAATATAGAAATTATAATTTATATACTGTTAATGTTTATAAATGTCAAAAGGATGCAATTCTCTCTCCTCTGTTTGTAAGTTCTTTATGAATCTCTTCTATGAAATATTAATGTAAAAAAAAGGATGCAGTTCTTTCTGCTGCTGTTTCATGTTTCAGCACCAGCAAATAACCTCCTTAAGGTGTTTGCTCAGAGATGCAACTTAATCTCCATTGATTTTCATTTTTCATCCAATTTAGGTATGTCTAATTTTTGAGTTCTGGTAGGAGTAAATGAAGAGTTGACTTGCAAAACGGCTTGTATCCATTTTGCACTTTTTGAGAAAAGGGCAAAAAACTGCTAGGGCATCAAAATGTGTTGCAAAATTCCTGATAATGATTTTAGTAATTATGTATGAATATGCCTTTAAAATTAAGGTGTAATTTAGATAATTCATCAAATAGTTTCTTATTAATTGACTATTGATATTTTGCTGAAAATGGATGTAAGCCGTTTTGCAGGGAAACTCATCAAATTTTAACTTAGGAGCCACCTATATTCTAAATTTTGGTCATGTTTAATAAAAAAAGTTACCATATATGGGAATTATGCCCTCTAATGCCCAAATATGGTCATACAATGTCCATATTTGGGCATAAAAGTAACTTTTTTTGGATTTTAACCCACTTAGCAAGATTTTTTCAACAATTTTTGTGTCAGGATGATGGACAAGTTGAAGATCTGTTAGAATCTATCAAAAACTCATTTTTGAAAAAATGGTCTCTATAAGCCGTTTTGCAATTCAGCTCTTCAAATACAAATCATAGGCCTATATTTGACCTATGATGTAACAATAACCACATTCCCTCAACCCCACTTGCTGAACTCTTATATTATCCTTTCGTCTATTTTTCATACAGTGATTTTCAAGATTTCTCGCCGTATTTTACAGAGTGAGAAGTGAGTGGTTGGTGAGCTTGTACCAAAAAATGATCATGAAATTGGTTTTACAATTTAAACATAAGGCCAACATTTTTCATAGGGTAACTTCGAGGGATGCAGTAGTCACAATAAGCACTAGTTACCAGCATCACAATGGGGCTCTCCACATGGACAAATTAATCTGTACTTCGCTTATCCAGATGCATCTAGATTAAACTGGACTTCACCAAACGATCGCACGAGCTGAAGTGACTGTGCGTGTACATACGCGTAGTTGCGTTATTCCCACGAACACGCACACACCAGCGTGTCAATACGCGCAACAGGAGCAAAGTCAGATTGACACGCGACCGTGTGAACACAATCTGCACTTTGGAAATGCACATTCATCTAGATGCATCTAGATGTGACACTCCCGTGTGGAGAGCCCCAATGTAGCCTGAGAAAACTGAGTAAAATGCAGTCATTTTAGCCTCTATCACTACTACCCACCACCGTCACCCCTTCCACCTATTGTCCGCTTACTTCTTCCAATGACGTTGTATTCACAACCAGCACTAGATTACCAGGATCGCAATGCAACTTGAGAAAATTGAGTAAAATCCGGTCAATTCCTAGGCCTCTGTAACATAAATAAAAAAAATTCAGTTATAATTGAAGGATTAGGCGCAATAGTGCTAACCCACACCCATTTTCGACCACTTTTGTTCTGGTTTTGAAACAGATGCATTTAAAGCAAGTTATTTTATCATTTTTCAATTAATTTTGGGCAAAACATCTTTTGTTGAGTTTAATTATCACCATAATATAAATTGTGTTCAGCAACATCATTGTATGGCTAAGATTTAGCCGTTTAAAAGTCTAAGGGTAGCTTTAAAATCAGACACTATGGCTTATTAGCACTATATTGCCCCTGACTTTTATTCAGAGCCGTAGATCATTTAGAAACACTAGATTTTTTCTAAAATCACTTATTTCATAATCCTTGCATCAAGTACTCTAGTATCTAGCATTTTGAAAACGAAAAACGATTGCCATCTAGTGTTTCTAGAAACTTAGAAATTGTGATGTGCAAGACCTTGGGGCAATATATAGTACTAACACTCATTTTTACAAGTGACTGATTGTTTTATTGAAATCACATGGGACTCCAAAATAAGTCAAAATATTTTTATTCGCCCATGTACTTGATCATAATAAACTTTTCGAAAACTATTTTTCATCTTTATAGTCAAAAAATCACTCAAATCAAAACTAGTAGGGCCTATCTTATGCAAAATGAGGGTTAGCACTATATTGAACCCATCCCATCAATTGAATATTATAGAACTTAAACCACTATTTATACAGTTTTCTGAAAGCTTGTCACTTAATTGCTGAAAATTATTGCAATGCCACTAAATTTGAGAAATTGATTCATTACCAGGAAGAAAAAATATTATTCTAAATTAGATTTTTATCAAGAACAAATACAGGGTGGACCCAAAAAAAAGCACTATTGACGTTCAACGTCACCTAACTTGAAACTGGAAAAATTTTGAGAATAATTTTCAAATATTCATATGGAAACTTGTCCGTGTATAATGAAAATTGCTTGTCAAACAATTAAAGCTGCTTTTTGAAATTTATTGACATTTGCTCGATTCCGCTTTGTCAACGGCGGGGGATATATTTAATATTCATCTTCATCATAATTAGGTCTACAATCAGCATAGTCTTTATTCTTTAATGATATTAATGCTTATCATTATTGTATTTAAGCATTGTGCACTTATTGTCAATTCTCCTATATCTTCAACACGGGCTGACAAACAATGCACCGTTTCTCACCTTGCCATTTCAAAAATACTTCATTAAATAAGTTCTTACTTTCACAAAACTGTCAGGAATATATTCAACATTATTCATGTATTTTTTTAATGACGCGCGCTGCCTGTTATTTCTGACACATCATCTGAGCAGGCCATCGCTTATGTCTACGGAGATCGCCATGCTTAATTTCCCCCATCTGTACCGTACGATACCGCTATATTCATGAGGTTGTTTCTTGACAACTATACAAGCTAGACACGCCTTACTTGCTGTCAATCAAGAATAATACCTCCTTATATGGCCTTGAGGTAGATTGGGCGCCTCTAGAGGGCACTGCAGTACTGTTTATCATGCCAAATCTTATGTCAATAGACCCTTCGGAAGGTACGCGACTGATGTCATATGTAAATCAGCTTCAAAACACTGATTAACCCGAGTTTGTGTTTGTCAGTTATTGCAATCATCGATTACACCAATTATCGATTGGACCGGATGTTAAGTTTCTGAATGTCCCATTAGTCATGTGACATCGATCTATCGATATCGATCAATTAGGTTATAAATATATTAACAGTTTTCCCTACTTTAACCAGTTAAACTCATTAAAGGTCGTCAGAATTTTGCCGTGGACGTAACTGCATAATGGGTGCACACTATTAACTGAGAGTACGGTACTCTTGAGATGCATGCATGCATTACAATAACATTTAAAGTATGATGTATATCCATAACAATCTAAAGATTAGGTAACTGCATTGCATGTATGGTCATCTTCATTTATATTGAAGGGCAGGAAGATGAGGCAGTTCACACGTCGAAAGAGAACATTTATTGCTGCGCGTTATTTTAGATATGGTAGCTACGCGTCAGTTCACAGAGATTGCAGGGAGGAATCACTTTCCTAACGTTCAAAAAAGACCACTTATAGTAGGTCCAGAATATTTCTGTTTGTTACAGGCCCCCTTTTTTTGGTGTTTACCTTGCTGTAATGAGCAATCCATCTTCTTGACACAAGTCCAGGAACATTTCATTTTCATACTCCAACAGAGCCATTCTGGTTTCTTCCTACTTTGGCTGCCCAAAGTACTGTAAAAGGAAAAGGGAACAGAAAAGAAATTAGCATAGTTTATCATACATGTGCATTAAGAAACACAATTAGAACATCAGATTAGGCCCAAAAAAAATATTATTTGACACCGAACCCAACCCAGGCCCACGCACCCCAAAGTTCCCATGTTTTATTTGTACTAAAGCGGTAAAATGGGGACAGAAATGGATAATGTGTGACAACTGTGTTGGGTGGTACCACACTGAGTGTATTAATATGGGCTCCCAAACCTATGATTATCTTGGTAATGAGAGAATTACTTGGATCTGCACAAAGTGTGGGCTTCCAAATTACTCTAGTAGTGTAGCCTCTAGTCCCAGAGCTGTGACCTGTGGACCTTCATAGACATTTATCATTGGGTATTGTAATTTTCGTAGGTCCCAGGTCACAGTACAAATGCGTTGTATTTTAGCCAAATAAGCATGTTCGCTGCATTTGCTCATTGTGACAACTTATACTTTTTCAGTCCCTAAAATACTACACTCACCTTTTCTATAGACACTCAAGCTGCCAAATGTATGTTAAAATGAAGAATAGCTGAGACATTTTGCAATCACAACATCTTTCTCGCAGCTACAAATTTCTGATTTTGTTTACACCATTACACGCATGCTCGCAATCACGTTGAGTTTGTGTGCTATTGAACTGGCTTTGGGCGCTTTGTTGCTCGCTGGCTGGCTGTGGTGTGTATTGCGGGCGCGGTCAACAACGACGACTAATTGCTATCAGTTTCGAAATACGCCCAAACCCGGGCACCTAAATCAACCAACGAGCGCAAAAACGATCAGGCAACAGGTATCGATCAGGTCTAAGTTGAAATAATGACGGTCCAGAACTTAGCTGTGGTGGCTAAATGTTTTACAAGCCAGAATTTTCTTCTTTTTTGCGGAAGGAAAAGGAATTATACTACCAGAATTGTACAGAGGTAAGTTGAGCATGATAGGAAGCCGTAGAGACTATCAATGTGACTGTGCAAACATTTTATGTATCCTAAATAGAGGGTAGAAATTGTCGGAAGATTGAATTTTCTTATATGTTGAAACTCGTCCATACTTTGTTCCATGACCACACAATGTAGTAAAAGCCCATATATGTAAAAATCATTGTTTGGTCATATGGTAACCAGGACTATGTAGCCTCTATATCTGATACATGTAATACTGCTAACTGTAGTACTGATATAGTCCTGGTACCATGACTTAACTTAGGGCTCTTCCCTAATTTGAGGTACACAGGAATCCTGCAGGAAGCAGGGAGGATTCCTTGCTCCAAAATTCTTTTGTTTCTTCTACTTGAAAATCCTGTGTCATT